>JAJAGP010000288.1:0-267320 GCA_025084515.1 Ancistrus triradiatus | reverse complement strand
CCTCTCTCTCTCTCTGTCTGTCTGTCTGTCTGTCTGTCTGTCTGTCTCTCTCTCTCTCTCTAGCGGCTTGGATCCTTTCTGTGTGGAGTCTGCATGTCTTCCCCATGTCCGCATGGGTTTATTCCAAACACTCCGGGACTCCTTCCACAGTCCAAAGACATGTGTGGCAGGTTAACTGGAGTGAAGTGCCCTTAGTGTGTGAGTGTGTGTATGAGTGTGTGAGTGTATGAGCCCTACGATGAATTGGCGTCCTGTCTAGGGTTGTTCTTGCCTTGCGGCTAGGCACAGACTGTCCTGCGACCCTAAACAAGAAATTAAGCAGATAAGAAAATGAATTTGCTTTCTCAGTGTTTGGTAGAATGGCATGTACCATTTGTGAATAAATGGATAAAGTCCAACATCAATGGACAAAAGATAAATGAAAAGCTATTATTAAAAAACTTTGCAATAAAAGCTTTTCTTTTGGCTTTTATCCATTGATGCTGGACTACATCCCTTTATCCATTGATGGCACATGTTGTTTTATTATATTAGCTGTACAAGTGCACAGTATGCCAACACCCAGATCCATACAAGTCATTCCTATGTTGATTCTTGAGTTGGCAGGATCTGATGCATCAAAGACCTTGGTCTTCCTGGGCAACACCCAGAAACACAATGACTGTGAACAATGGCTATAATTAGCCAGCAGACTGGTGACCTGCATGTCTTATTTATTGCCTGTCTGTGTTATACAAGCAGGAGGCCAGATATCTCCACCTGTGTCAGTTGGCCCAGCAGCACCAAGGTCAGCTCTGTGGAACAGAACATGAGTGCTGACTTACATGGGTCACTGAAGAACCTCGAGCTCTATATCGATTTCAGCAAGCAAAAGGCCATAACTGTCTTAAGCCTGTCAGTGCAATATCCCTGCTGTTCCTACTTAGGAATGTATGTGTATGTGTGTAAGTTCCCTGAAGATGAAATTCCTGGCCTGTGATGGCAGGGATCTACTCTTTGGAGTGCATTTGACCCTTTCTCATTATGTCATGTTCCTCAATTTTTGTAATAAAAACATGTATTGGAAAGCTCCCTGTCAGTCAGCACTGATCCGTTAGGGGACAAACTCTGGTCTTCTACTTAATATATCATGACAGTATGGATTATATTTAGTACAATGTGCTCAGGCCTAATTGTATCCCTTATTAAAAAATAATTGATTCTCCTCTTCTGAGACAGACAAGATGGAAAGTGTCCAGCAAAGACAAGGGGAAGGGATCTCCAGAGAAGGCTTTCCAGAGGTCACCTTCAATCTCCCATGCCCATACATACATATATACGACATGCACACATGTAGAGACAAAATCTCTCAGCATAAGGTAGTAAGAACTCAAATCCATCAGTTCATAAATGTATCTAACTTTACTAAACGTATCAATTGACACTGATGTAAATTACATTTGGGTTGCTGTGTCTTAGTCAGGGCTCTGGACTACTAAGCAGAGGGTTTATACTTTCAAATTTCTCCTACGCTCTTAAGCAAGGCTCTCAATCTTCAGTTGCTCAGCTTAATTCTAAATTGCTCTGGATAAGGGTGTCTGCTAACTGTTGTAAATATAAATGACCACAGAATAAAGATTAAGGTCCTGGACTAGTGACTAGAAGGTTGACGGTTTAATTCCCAGTGCTGCCATGCTGCCACTGTTAAGCCCGTAAATACAGCTCTTAACCCTCAATTGCTGAGATTGTACCTTATAAGTCTGTATCAGACTCATATAGAGTGGTGTGAAAAAGTGTTTGCCCCCTTCCTGATTTCCTATTTTTTGCATGTTTGTCACATTTAATTGTTTCGCAACATCAAACCAATTTAAACATTAGTCAGAGACAACACAAGTGAACACAAA
Organism: Ancistrus triradiatus; assembly: GCA_025084515.1. Taxonomy (NCBI): domain Eukaryota; kingdom Metazoa; phylum Chordata; class Actinopteri; order Siluriformes; family Loricariidae; genus Ancistrus; species Ancistrus triradiatus. Next base: position 265,437 of record JAJAGP010000288.1, on the reverse strand, counting down.
ATGCAGTTTTTAAATGAAGGCGTTTATTATTAAGGGAGAAAATCCAAACCTACATGACCTGAACTTCCTTTTTAAGGACATGGCACAGCATCTCAATAGGATTCAGGTCAGGACTTTGACTAGGCCACTCCAAAGTCTTCATTTTGTTTTTTTTTTGTTTCTGGCTCCCAAAGCTTTAGAAATGGCTTTATAACCCTTTCCAGACTGATAGATCTCAATTACTTTTCTCAATTGTAATTTATTTGGATGTCAACATGATGTATAGCTGTTAAGGATCTTTTGGTGTACTGCATTTTGTGTTTACTTGTGTTGTCTTTGACTGATATTTAAATTGGTTTGATGTTCCAAAACACTTAAAGTGTGACACATAAATGCCATAAAATAGGAAATCAGGAAGAGGGCAAACACTTTCACACCACTGTAGGTGACAAAAGGAGGGAAGGGTTTCTGGGAAGGGACTGTGGTAGCCTAGCGGTTAAGGTACAGGACTATGGACCAGGGTTCAAATCCCACCTCTGCCAAGCTGCCAATGTTGGGTCTTTGAGCAAGACCCTTAACCCACAATTGCTTGGATTGTAAAACTGTATCAATTGTAAGTCGGTCTGGATAAGGGCGTCTGCTAAATGCTGTAAATGTAAATGGCACTTGACCGACGTTTTCTAACTAATACTTACATACATTAGCTGAATAAATTAAAAGTTCTGTTTACTAATTAACAGGGTGAAAGTGGAGGGTAAGATGCCAGTGGCAGTCTTATCTACTTCTGCTGCTTCAGCACGGCATGTCTTATAGTGGTAGCTAGTGGTTTGAATAGCCAGTTAGTGTGGGGAAACAGAAAACAAAAAACAACCAAACAGAGTGAAATTAAAAGCAGACTATGGCTTCATGTTGACATTCTGTTTTGGATCTAGCCAAACAAAGCACTCTAAATACAGTTTCCACGCTACTGTGAAGTAGTTAATGTGGTTTACTCAGAAATTAAATGCTGTGCTTAACCATTGTGTTACAACAAAGCACAGGTGAACCCAGGATCCCATGTCTTTCCTGGAATTACAAAACAACAAACATTACATTACATTTCATTTAGCAGATGCCCTTATGCAGAGTGACTTACAATTGAATTGTCTTACAATCCAAGCAATTGTGTTTTAAGGGACTTGCTCAGAGACCCTACAGTGGCAGAGGTGGGACCTTCTGGTTCATAGTTCAATACTTTAAGATAGTTAGACACATAGATAGATAGATAGATAGAACTTTATTAATCCTGAGGGAAATTGAATAAACCAGTCGCCCAAACAGGGACATGAACCCTGGACCCCCAGATTAAAAGTCTGATGCTCTACTGCCTGAGCTATCCAAGCTCTACCAGTAGGCCATAACAGTATTAGTGTTTGATACTGCAGAGTTTTTATAGTGTTGTTTGGGGGGAAAAAACAACAGCATGGCCTTGCATTCTGTGGTGTTGCTAACAAAGGGCCTAACGGGGGATGGTATATCCAATCTGTTCAGTGCATTTTGCTTGCCAAAGTGGCATTACTGATTTAGAAGCATTAATGGAAGCATCCAGCATTGGCCAATCTATTGTTTAATTAATGTATTCTCGACAAACATTGATCTAATTAATAAATATTAATTTGATGTAATCTTAGATAGACAATCAGGCATGACTGGGCACACTGTTGTATTTAAAGAACATGGATCTGATCTTCACAACACATTTGTGGAAGTGAGTCATGGTATAAACAAAACAAGCTTTCCAAGGATGCTCATCCGGCTGGAAAAGGTTACAAAATGATCTCTGAAATGTTTGGACCCCACCTATCAACAGTCAGACAGATTATGTACATATTGCAAGACCATTGTTACTCGGTGAACCAAGAAAGATCACTCCAAGAGCATGGTGTGTATTAGTCAGCAAAGTAACTAAGGAACCCAGGGTATCTTCTAAGCATCTACAGCTGTTTCTGACATTATTGTTAATGTTATGTTATGATAATGTTCATGAGTTCATGAGCTGGCAATATTTTTGTGTCTGCTCTCCTGAGCATTTCTTGCCTTGGTTTTTCTTGCCCTAAACAGACTTGCTAGGCTGAACAGCCAAACTGCCTGTTTGTGCCAAAGGGCACTGACAAGGAGTGCATGCCCCAAAAGTACAGGTAGTCTTTGACAGGCACTTGAGAACGACCAATGGGTAACACTTGGCTTGATGTTCTGAGCTTGATGTTCTCATGCCATGTTCTGAGCTACCCTTGAGGCATGCCCTTTATCCTCCATTGCTCAGCTGTGTACTTGAAATGTTATAAGAATATATCTTATAAGAAACTTTATATTATTCCCATATACAGTGTGGCAATAATCAGTTTATTTCATTTTTTTCTCTTGGATTAATGGACCACCGCTAATATTTAAATGAAAGTCAGCCACGCTGCAGACAAGGTAATGATAGATCATAGCTATACATTTTGGCTAAACAGTAAATCCAAACAAAAGTACATAACAGACCACCAGCAAAGGCATCAGTTACCTTTGCATAAACACAATTTATTCAACTAGTAAAACTTTCTTTAGTGTTAATTTGCTCTTCATTTACATTTACATTTACAGCATTTAGCAGACGCCAATTGCCAATTACAATTGATACAATTTTACAATCCAAGCAATTGTGGGTTAAGGGCCTTGCTCAAGGGCCCAACAGTGGCAGCTTGGCAGAGGTGGCATTTGAACCCTGGACCTTTTGGTCCATAGTCCAGTACCTTAACCGCTAGGCTACCACAGTCCCATCCAGAAAGTGTTAAATCACTTAGTCTGTTCAATGTTTAACAGGCTTATTTTTTATCCACACTTGTGCCCTTAATGACTGATTGGCAAGCAGAGAGGTACAGCTGTGCCCCTCTCAATTCTGCCCAGTACGACAAGTACTCTAGAGCTCCCCTGGTATAGACAAAGATAGTGTTGTGTAAAATAGGTAAGAAGATGGCATTATTATTTTCAGCCTGGCAAATAGACAAGAGTCAAAGTGACATTTTGGACACCGAGTAGTCAACACTAACACCAGACTTCAATCATGAAGATTGACGCTGTTATATGCCTGGAAATCATGTGAAATATCTCCTTTATACTTCTACATAAATATAACTCAGCCCCTTGTTGACCCCTTGTTGACCCAGATTATCACCTTTCTGTCAACACACTAACTAAGTACAACGTTTGTGTGCCAGTTCATACTAGCTGAGAGTGGAAATTTATGAACTTCATCCATGTGACCAAAAGTCAAACTTCAACAGCAACAACAACAACAACAAAACAACCTATTATTGGGTTCTGGAGTGACTCTGTTTAATGCAGTACTTTATGGAATTTTAAATTGCTCTTAATTTATGCCTCCGGTGAGCTCGGTGTTCTTGTCGGAGGGACACTGTGTCTCTAGTAGTATATCCTCATTAAGCTGTTAGACAGGGTAACACCTTTCTCAGTTGATTTGGAGGGGGGGTTGAGCTGCTAGCACAGTCCGTTCCAGCCAGAAGTTATCTGCAGTGCTTGAGGATCTTATGTCACATGCACGAGTGAACAGCTGAGACCGATGTTTTACCTTATGCGACGGAATCCGGGAAAATAAATATTATTCGTTGATTCAGTGATGTGTTTTTATGGTCTTGCCTCTTAGGAAAACTCCATCACTGTGGAGAGGCTCTAGTCTGTGCCCCTCCTTGGCAGTAGTTTCACAGTGTTCCCATCAGAGGAACAAAACACTGCTAAAAGCTGGTACTCTCTGTTCAGTCTGCAGTTCAGTGGTACCCCCTGTTCCTCAAGAGTCAATAAGCAAAGTTAGAAGAGTAAAGAAAGTGAACTTTTACCTGCTTTGTAAAGCAGGTGGCAGGGGTCGAAGAGCAAACTGAACCTGACCCAGAGTCGTTGTCTCCGTTTATGGAAGGCACAGTTGAAATTAACAGATGTGTACTCATTGTGAACATTGTGAGTGACAGCTACCTCCATCCAGCTGCAGAGGAGGTGGAGGGTGCAGGATCAAACTCGGTTTTATTTTCCCTGAAATCACAGCTGTGTGGAGAGCAAATCTGCAGATACAAAATCAACCAGATAACGAGGACAGTCTGGCACCCTGTGCTCCTGCTGGCATGCTGTAGTCATGACAACAGGTGCACCACTGCTTGCCCTTAATGCAGGTGTTTACTCTTAGAATGACTCTCTCACTGACTACTCAGAAACTGGTCATACGACTTGGGTAACCCGAGGGTAAACGTGTTCTCAAGGCTGCTAAATGCTCTGGAGGGACATATTCCAAAGGTTCCACCTACAATGAGGCAAAAAAGTATTTAGTCAGCCACTGATTGTGCAAGTTCTCCTAATTAGAAAGATGAGAGAGGTCTGTAATTTTCATCATAGGTACACTTCAACTATGAGAGACAAAATAAGAAACAAAAATCCAAGAAATCACACTAGAACTTTTAAAGGATTTAATTGTAAATCATGGTGAAAAATAAGTATTTGGTCACCCACAAACAAGCAAGACTTCTGGCTCTCACAGACCTGTAACTTCTTCTTTAAGAAGCTCTTCTGTCCTCAACTCATTACCTGTATTAATGGCACCCGTTTGACCTCGTTATCTGTATAAAAGACACCTGTCCACAGCCTCAAACAGTCAGACTCCAAACTCAACCATGGCCAAGTCCAAAGAGCTGTCAAAGGACACCAGGAAGAAAATTGTAGACCTGCACCAGGCTGGGAAGCCTGAATCTACAATAGGCAAGCAGGTTGGTGTGAATAAATCAGCTGTGGGAGCAATTGTAAAACATACAAGACCATTGATAATCTCCCTCGATCTGGGGCCCCACGCAAGATGTCATCATGGGAATGGTGAGCAAAAATCCTAGAACTACACGGAGGGACCTGATGAATGACCTTCAGAGAGCTGGGACCATAGTTACAAAGGCTACCATCAGTAACACACTACATCGAGAGGGACTCAGATCCTGCAGTGCCAGGCATGTGCCATTGCTTAAGCCAGTACATGTCCAGGCCCATCTGAAGTTTGCCAGAGAGCATATGGATGATCCAGAAGAAGATTGGGAGAATATCATGTGGTTGGAAGGGACAGGACGACTGATCCGTGTTAAGGCAAAAATGAACAGGGCCATATATCGTGAGATTTTAACCCAAAACCTCCTTCCATCAGTGAGAGCATTGAAGATGGAACTTGGCTGGGGCTTCCAGCATGACAATGATCCCAAACACACTGCGTGGGCAACGAAGGAGTGGCTCCATAAAAAGCTTTTCAAGGTCCTGGAGTGGCCTAGCCAGTCTCCAGACCTCAACCCCATAGAAAATTTGTGGAGGGAGTTGAAAGTCCGTCTTGCCCCAAAACATCACTGCTCTAGAGGAGATCTGCATGGAGGAATGGGCCAAAATACCAGCTACAGTGTGTGCCAACCTGGTGAAGACTTGCAAGAAATGTTCTGTCATTGCCAACAAAGGTTATGTTACAAAGTATTGAGTTGAACCAAATATATTGACCAAATACTTATTTTCTACCATAATTTACAATTAAATTCTTTAAAAATCCTACAATGTCATTCATGAAACAACAATTTCTTTCAAATTAACTAGTGGGAGGAAAAACTTGAGGGAAGTGGTGAGTGTATATGGAGGTAAAAAGTCGTTTAGAATGAGATTTACCTCTACTATACTATGTTACCTCTACATACTCACTCAATTTTGGATGCTCATTCATTATAGACGCAGAATATAAATACTTCATACATTATAGCAAGAAATCGGATAACTGGAGTGCGGACACACGTCACATCCATTTTCCATTCTACTTCGCACATTTCTCTACAGCATGTGACATATCAGGATAGAGTTTGGAATGCAGCTAGCTAACCCAGTCTGCTGAAATAACTGGCGCCCATTCAGGTATGGATTTCAAGTACAACACAGAAGCAAAGCAAGGAGATAGAGGAAATGAGGAAATGAGGAAAAGAGGACGAGAGGACGAGAGAAAGTGACAGAGAGAGGAGCAGACTGATTGTCTGGATTGGTAATGGAGGAGGAAAGCCAGTTTGAAAATGAAAGAAAAAAAAGAATCATGTGCACTATAACCCCCCTCCCCCCACCTCCTGTCTATTTGGCATGGCTTGGCAGGCAGACTGAAATGCATTAGCAGTGTGGCTAAAAATAATGAGCTACTCAGATTCCATGCTCGTCCTCCATTTAACTATTAATTGTATTGGCACCCCCAGTAACAATGAACAAATACTACTACACACCCCATTTACTGTCAACCTCACCTTTCATCTGCACCATCTCTCTATGATCCTCTATATTAAAAATAAATTGTTTAATATGTTTAACCCTGAGTTCCATGATAATGCACACGCTGTGTTCCCACTGAATCCATAGTAAATAAAATCATCATGTTTACGATGACCTTGGTACAGCAGGTTTATGTACAGTACTGCATATCAGGAACTGCACTGCAGAAGCTTTCACCAAAAATTCCTGTGTTAAAATCTGATCTGTTGTAGACAAGATGTTTCGCGGATTCTCATGACATATGCAAATAGTAACGTAGGCACCTGGTGAGTGTGCAAAGAGAAAGAACTGCTGAACTTTCACTGACCTTATCACTTGGAAATGACATCTAAATCCTAAATGTCAAATTACTTTTTTTTTCTTTTACATAGTGTTTACCATGTAGTGTGTGTGTGAGTCAGTAGAGTCAAAGGCAGGCAGTATATGTATGTTTTGTAGAAAACATTCATGCTTTTTTGTGTCCACTATACACCTTCCTGTGATTCCATGGTCTACAGTCATTGTTTTTTGTCATAAATAAATGGATATACATGTATAAATGTGTAAATGAGAGCACCCTGGTGACTATTATGCTACTCTTCACAGTCACGAAAGAGAGATCTAGTTGGTCTGGTCTCTTGAAACCGAAGATCTGAGAATGTATAGAAAAGGGTAGGTGGAGGCTAAGAATAGAAGACCAGAGGAGTGGACAGAAGAGTTCAATACATGTAGAAATAAGAAGTCTAGAGAGGAAGGGTCATTGGATTCAGCCATATTAGTCTCATAAGCATGTGATCACTTGTCTGGACAGTGTTGTAATAGCGAGAGCAAGCCTCCGGTCAATCAGAGTTGTGAAATAAAGCCTGAGCAAGCAGTCGTTATATGATACGCATTAGCTACATGAGCAGACATTTCCACAGAAGCAATGAAAACCCAAGCAAGTGATTGTTATCAATCTAGCATATTAAAAAGGAGAATGATTCTACAATCAAAAACCCCAAATCAGAAAATGTTGGGACAGTATGGAAAATGTTTTTTTATTTTTATTTTACATTTACTTTGGCTTTTATATCAATGCAGAGAGCATGAACCCAAGATATTTTGTTAACCAGCGGCGTCGACTTCTCTGGACTCAGGGCATCTTGGAAAGACCATCAAACAGTGAAAACCTGTATTGTGGTCAGACGAATCAGTATTCCAGAGCTTTATGGAATAAATGGATGTCGTGTGCATCCTGTGGGACTGTGGTAGCCTAGCGGTTAAGGTACTGGACTCTGGACCAGAAAGTCCAGGGTTCAAATCCCACCTCTGCCAAGCTGCCACTGTTGGGTCCTTGAGCAAGACCCTTAACCCACAATTACTTGGATTGCAAGACTGTATGGGACTGTGGTAGCCTAGTGGGTAAGGTACTGGACTCTGGCCCAGAAAGTCCAGGGTTCAAATCCCACCTCTGCCAAGCTGCCACTGTTGGGTCCTTGAGCAAGGCCCTTAACCCACAATTGCTTGGATTGTATGACTGTACCAATTGTAAGTCGCTCTGGATAAGGGCGTCTGCTAAATGCTGTAAATGTAAATGTAATGCATCCATTTTTGAAAAGGACCAACATGAAAATGACCATCCAGACTGTTATCAGCAACAAGTCCAAAAGCCAAAATCTGTCACAGGATGGGATTGTGTCAGTGCCCTTGGCAAAGGTCATTTACACCTCTGTGATGGCAGCATTAATGCAGAAAAGTGCATTGAGATTTTAGAGCAAAATATGCTGCCTTCAAGACGACATCTTTTCCATGGACTTCCGAGTATTTTTCAGCAAGACAATGCAAAACCAAATGCTGCACACATGACAAAGACATGGCTGTGGGCGAAAAAGCCACAGGGTAGTGAACTGACCTGGTTGTAGTCCTGACCTCTCCCGAAGAGAGAATGTGTTGAGTATTTTGAAATGAAAAATAAGACAATGACAACCCTGAATTGTTGGACACCTTAAGATGTGTTGGCCTAAATCGCTTGGTGTCCTCTGTGCTAATACATATTTTAAATGGTTGTGAGAAGAAATGGCAGCATTACAAAGTGATAAAAGCTGTACCGTCCCAACTTTTTTGGAATGTGTTGCAGGACTGAAATGCAGAAATGGATGAACATGAACAAATTAAATGAAGGAAATATCTTGGGTTCAAACTGACTGTAATAAAATAAAAGTCGGAGTAAAAACACTTTTATTTTTCAAATCAATTTATTTTTCTGATTTGGGGTCATCCTTTTGAATCATTCAAAGCACTCATGCTGCAGGTTTACAAGCTGAATATAGAACCACCACAAAGGCACTCCTCCCTCTCTTAACAGTTGTGTTCCTTTTCAAAAAAAGCTCACCATCCAGTATGCTTATTATTTAATCACACCACTGCCATCATCAATGGAGACATGTTATCAATTCAGTCCAGCTATGCATTAGAATATTCAAACACACAACCATGGGAATGCCACTGTGCCCAAAGGAGAGATTATCGGTTTCAAATAAAGTGGTATACAAAATGATGTTGGGATGAGTGACAGGAGCAAAGGAAAACATTATATGGCAATGGCCCGTATCTGTGGAAAATGGCTATCTGCGTATAGCCCTTAAGGGACAATTTAGCAGATACACTGCTATGCAGAAAAGCTTATAACTTATGCAGCCCACACTGTGTCTGTGCAGCCAGGATCTGTAATTACTGTGGGGGAATGCCATTGCTGTTAAGCATAATGATCACTCAACTGGAGTTTGCACCTTTGCTCTATATGCAGATTTACATAGCATTTCTTGCATGATAGACAGAATGTGCACCATGAATGTTTAGGCTACTGTACACAAAGATAATAGTGTCCATCTACGTCAATGCAAGATGATAACATTGTCTCCACGTCTTTGAATAAGAGGTAGAATGCAAACTAAATGCATATCTGATATGTGCTTGCTGTTGTTCCATGTGTCTTTGTCTGACACCAAGGTAAGTTTTAGACATTTCCATAAGAGTGACAGTAGAACAATGTAAGTGGCACACTGCTGATCATAAGTGCCCCACTATTGCATGATTCATCGGTAACACAATAGAGCTGGACTGGTGTTGCCTGTCTTACAAAGGACTAGAAAGGACAGACAAGCCTGGTGAATTAAGACTTGCTGATCCACTGCGCTCTGCCTCATCATGCCAGATGGGGCCAAACAAACTGCTCTCTAATGCCAGACACCATGGCGAAGACTCATTTTCACAACTTTACAAAGCATTATAGCACCTTCCTGCTTAATTTGATTTGATTCTGTTCAAACAAATACAATCCCAAATCAGAAAAAAATGGGACAGTATGGAAAATGCAGTATTTACTTAGATTATATTTCATTACAGGCATTTACATTTACAGCATTTAGCAGACACCCTTATCCAAAGCGACTTACAATTGGTACAATCTTACAATCCAAGCAATTGTGGGTTAAGGGTCTTGCTCAAGGACCCAACAGTGGTAGCTTGGCAGAGATGGGATTTGAACCCTGGTCCTTCTGGTCCATAGTCCAGTACCTTAACCGCTAGGCTACCACAGTCCCAGTCCCAGTCACAGGCAGTATGAACGTGAGATATTTGACGTTTTGTCTGGTCATTACATTTGTTAATAAACATCCATTCCTGCATTTCAGGCCTGCAATATATTCCAAAAAAAGTTGGGATGGTAAAGCATTTACCAATTTGGAATGTTACCATTATTTTTCACCACACTTAAAAAATGCTTTGGCACATAAGACACCAAGTGATTTAATGTTTCGGGAGTTATTTTATTTTTATTTTATTTTATTATTTTATTTTATTTTATGTTGTTCAATGGTACGGGGTCGTCATTGTCACATTTTGCATTTCAAAATTCTCCACACATTCTCCATTGGGGACAGGTCAGGGCTGCAGGCAGGCCAGTCCAGTACCCGTACCCTCATCCTCCACAGCCATGTCTTTGTAATGTGTGCAGCATGTGGTTTTGCATTGTCTTGTTGAAAAATGCATGGATGTCCCTGGAAAAGATGATGGCTTGAAGGCACCTTATGTTGCTCTAAGACCTCAATGTATTTTACTTTTCTGCATTAATACTGCCATCACAGAAATGTTAATGACCTTTGCCAAGGGCACTGACCCAACCTCATTCCATGACAGAGTCTTTCTTTTGGACTCGCTGATAACAGTCTGGATGGTCTTTTTCGTCTTTGCTCCGGAGCACACGCCGTCCATTTTCTTTCCAAAAAAGATCTGAAAAACTGATTCATCTGACCACAATACACATTTCCACTGTGTGATAATCCATCCCAGATGCCTCCGAGCCCTGAGATGTTGACACCTCTTCTGGACATGGTTAAGATGAGGCTTCTTTTTTGCACAGTAAAGTTTTAAGTGGCATTTGTGAATGTAGCTCCGTATTGTAGCGCTTGATAAAGGTTTGCCAAAGTAATCTCTTACCCATGTGGTTCTATCAGCTATTGATGAATGGGGTTCTTGATGCAGTGCTGTCTGAGGGATCGAAGATCACAGGCGTTCAGCTTTACCTTGCATCCTTGGTCTTTATCCACTGAAATTCCTCCAGATTCCTTGAATTGTTTAATGATATTATGCACTGTAGAGGGAGAAAAATGCAAATCCATTCCAATTTTTCTTTGAGGTACATTGTTTTTAAACATTTCAATCATTTTCTCAAGCATGTGTTGATAAACTGGAGATCCTCTGGCCATCTTTGCTCCTCAAGGACCTTTCCTGGATGCTGCTTTTGTACCAACTAATGATTACAATCACTTGTTGACATCACCTGCGAAATCACGTCATTATTTATATATTTTTTAAATTCATTACTAGCTCTGAACTGGCCTGGTTGTAGTCCTGACCTCTCCCCCCAAGAGAGAATGTGTTGAGTATTTTGAAATAAAAAATAAGACAATGACAACCCTGAATTGTTGGACATCTTAAGATGTGTTGGTCTAAATCGCTTGGTGTCCTCTGTGCAAATACATATTTTAAAAGGTTGTGAGAAGAAATGGCAGCATTACAAAGTGATAAATGCTTTACCGTCCCAACTTTTTTGGAATGTGTTGCAGGACTGAAATGCAGAAATGGATGAACATGAACAAATTAAATGAAGGAAATATCTTGGGTTCAAACTGACTGCAATAAAATAAAAGTCGAAGATTGCCCTAAAAATTGCCCTAAATTGCCCCAGTCCCAACTTTTTTTGGAACGTGTTACAGGCCTGAAATGCAGGAATGGATGTTTATTAACAAATGAAATAAAGTTGATGAGACAAAACATCTAATATCTCAGGTTCATACTGTCTGCAATGAAATAAAAATTTTTAATATGCATTTTCCATACTACCCTAACGTTTTCTGCTATGGGGTTGTACAATGTAGAAGTATATAAATCAAAGCCACTAGGGTTAAATGTGCAATAACCTGTCTGGGTGTTGTGGCTGTTTCGCAAATAGTGCTTTTGCAAGCTCTGTTTCTCATACACTTATGATTTAGGCACACACATAGGCAGTGGTGTGCATTGGAACAGGAATAAATCAAGCGTGACGGTAATATTATTACCATAATACCCTGAGTTTCCAGTATATTAGGTACACCAGTCTAGTACCTAATAAACTGGAAACTGGGTATATTTCTTCTCGAATTGGACAGCTTTACTGAACACATGTAGAGCTCTAAAAGGATTATTAGAATCTGTGTTCCACTCCCTTTGAGTGCTACCTTACACTTTTAAACGGGTTGCAGTAGCTAAAGGCTTCTCCTCTGTCATGTCTCATTCTTTCCAGCTTAGCTCTTGGACTGGTAACATTTTCCCACAGTTGACCGAGCTCAAGCTAAAAGCCAGTGTTTTGTAAAACTATTATTTGATAACATTCACGTCAAAAGCTCAGTCACTACAGCAACCAGCAGTGCGTTCTGTCTCCTCGATTGCTGGCACAACAAACGAGGCCTATTACACCACCGTTCAAAACCATAGCAACACTACAGCAACATCAGGGCAGATAATCTCCGTGACCTCACTGAAACTCATGGGCATGTCCATTTTAACTTGAAAATCTGGACAATCCCACAGTGTCACGGGTTATCAGCCGTTGGATGATCGCTGGATCAGGATTTTTGCTTTAGCAGGAGGTTTTCGAGCAGTGTGTTCAGAGGCAGTGTGTGCTTTCACTTTCATAACATGCCAGAAACGACCATTTGTTACGGAAGCAAAATGGGCCCATTCTGTGAAAAGCATGAAGAAATTCAGAACTGTGGGCTGCTTTATAAACAGAATGTCCTATCTAAATGTAAATTTAGTATAAACTGTTTAAAGAACATGCTCGCATATATCTACTTATCTTTATCATTTTTCAATGTAAACTACACAAACCTTTGGTACCTGAGATCTGGATCTTTTTCCATTGGCCAATGGCCTTTACACATGCACTCGCTCGCATATAGGGTCAACATTAAGTAACCATCCACATTCTGGCATGTTTTTGGAAAGTGGTAGGAAACCTGAGTCCCCCAAGGAAACTCACATGGAAACCATGCACTGAGAGTAACTAGAGGTGAGGATCAAATCCAGGTCCCAGCAGCACCGACACTACCTGCTCCTGATCTGCACGATTATTTTAGTTCAATTTATTTAGGACATACCCAGAGTCTGCAACTTATAGGCCAGTTTTTGTATTCAGACTTTAAGCCTGAAACCAATCAGTAGACAGATTCATTACATTTCATTGTGATATATGCAGCATCTCGTGTAAGATCTATACAGTGAGATACTATTATGATACAGCACCAGGAAACATAAAGCATAATCAATGATCCATGTGATTATTTCTATTTATTGCGAATCTATGCCCAGGGATTGAAATCCCAGAGGGGTTGGGATACACGTCCCCCTATTCCTGAGCAATCAGAGTGCCCCCCCACCCTCAAGTAAATCATTGTAAACATAACTATATGATTTAAAATAATATATAGTAATATGCAATGAAAGAACTAGAGTTAATTATAGACACATACACAAAAAAAAGTTTTGAAGGATTGTATTAGGAGTGAACTAGGGACTGTGGTAGCCTGGCGGTAAGGTACTGGACTCTGGACCAGAAGGACCAGGGTTCAAATCCCACCTCTGCCAAGCTGCCACTGTTGGGTCCTTGAGCAAGACCCTTAACCCACAATTGCTTGGATTGTAAGATTGTATGAGTTGTAAGTCGCTCTGGATAAGGGCGTCTGCTAAATGCTGTAAATGTAAATGTATTTCACCCCTCATATGCCTCACAGTGGTTTGGTCCACTGTTTATCGTCTCCCGAACCAACACGCATTTTATTTTATACTGTTACAATTGATAAATTATAAAGTATTGAACATTAGTAAGTTGCCCTACTTTTGGTGGTATTATTGCCCATAGCCTGTTTGTAAAGACTACATTTACATTTACAGCATTTAGCAGACGCCCTTATCCAGAGCGACTTACAATTGGTACAGTCTTACAATCCAAGCAATTGTGGGTTAAGGGTCTTGCTCAAGGACCCAACAGTGGCAGTTTGGCAGAGGTGGGATTTGAACCCTGGACCTTGTGGTCCGTAGTCCAGTACCTTACCCACTAGGCTACCACAGTCCCAGACTACTGCTAGTAACGTAAGTTGAAGAATATTTGGTTCAATTTACAACATGTTCTTGTAACGCTAATGTAACAGACTCCGAAATCAGACCAGTACCACATATTTAAAGACTACAGTACAAATTCATACTGAAATCATCTTCATGATGCTTCTCAATTAAGATTCTGTTAGAATAGATCACGCCATACTTATTGTACCTAATAAATACACGCCCATTTATAGTGTCAGCAAGCCATTCCTGTTATGGTTGAACGTACCAAACCTATAGCCTATATCCACAATACATTTAATACAACAGTACTTTTGGTAGCACCTTTGGCGTCCCCCTCAGTAATTGCTCTTAAGAAATTGTACTGTTTAGTGTCCCCTCAACACTGAAATGAAATGTATGCCCTTTTCTATACTTTCAGTAACCATTCATCCTCATCAGGGGCGTAGTGGGTCTGAAACCTATACCAAAAACACAGTACGGGGGCAGGAATTCACTCTCAGCAGGATGCCACCCTCCACAGGATGTCATTTAATCTCAGCTACATGCACTCATTTATTCACACTCTTTCACACCTAAGGGCAGTTCGTAGTGACCAATCCACCTACTGGGACCTAATTACCTCTGGTCGCATTTCAAGCCAGCATTGTTGTTTCAGAAGAAAATGAACTGGTTTATGCAATGTCTGACAGGTCTTTATTTCTATTTTTATTTATTTATGATTGATGCCTGTCCATCACAATCCTGGGCAGGGGTTGCTGCTGCAGTGCTGGTGGATGGATCCCCCTTGTCTTTATAAGACACAGTCAGTTGTGTCTGCATTTGACATCTGACCCAGCCAGAACGCAATGCCGGGACTCGAATCCCGGTCCTTCTCATTGGCTGCACTAGCTGAAGCCACATTTTAGGAGCCAAAATATTTAAAAACTTAACTGACCACTGATCTAATACAGATAATTGAGTCCAGTGTAAAGAGATCAAATAAATGTAGAGAAATGTCAATTAAATACTCATCAGGAGTACTTAACATAATTAGCAAAACTAAAAATGAATTTTGGAATGAAACCCTTAAATATTATACTGGCTTCAAATGCATTCGGTATGTTTTTGAGTGCTTTTTCGTAGCGCTGAACCGAATATGTTTTCGTCACCAAAGTGGATTTGAGGAAGATGTTCAAACTCAAGTTCAGTCAAGAATATTAGAGACACACCTGCGTTTTGGGAAAATCCCGGCCCACGTGCACAAACTGACAGAGTAGTTCTCAAGATAAGACTCTGGTCTCATCGTTTTGTTAGCAATAAATCCCAGCTAAAACCCTAACACTTACTAAACTGAAGTCATCATAACTGGTTATTCATAGAAATGAGAAAGGACAGTTCCATTTCCTTTCCTTGAAGATGTAATAATTGCTAAGGGAGTTTCTGCACCTTTGTTTTTCCAGATTTCCTGCAACCCTGACCAGGAAAAAATTGGGGTTATAATGTCAGGGGAAATACAATATATCAAATAAGAAAATATTTAATAAAGAATTAAAATGTCAATAAAAACAGATTAAATAAATAAATACGTAATCGACTTGGGAAAGAATTATATTTTAAACTGTGAACCAATTGAAAAAAGTTATATTAATATAAACAGGGAATGTGTATGATGCATTCTGAATACACTTATTGATATTATGTTTTTCCTTCTGACTATGGGAGTTAGTTAAGTTAGTTAGATTTATCCCTACAGTACAGCATATGCATATATGTGTGTTAATGGTGTGAGTGTAACACAGCGCTAAGCTGGAGGTTGGCCAGCACTCAGCAGCAATGCGCTAGTGTGAAAACAGCTCAACTCTCCTCTCATTATTCCAATTGCTTCCTCCGGATGTCCAGTGGAAAAGGAGGGAGGGGGAGACTATCCCTCACTGGTGTATATTCACCACTTACAGCAGCATCACAGAGACTAGGATAAAAGTCCTCTCAAATCAGAATGCAGGAGTTTGCAACTTAAGTTAAAAGCATGTCCAGATCTATGCAGGGAAAGTTGTGTGTTTTCAGATAAAGGATGTGCTTGCTGTTTCTGGGCAGCTTGAAGTCCGTGACCAAATCAGGAGACAGAAAGTACAGACTCATGAAGCAGATTCCATTTGACAGTGAAATAGGAGGGATCTCCTATAAAAACGGGTTATGATTAAGGTACAGCACTAGAAAGCATAAAGCAGTGTGAAAGGTGTGAATGGTTTTTGCAAAAAACACTTAGTAGTGGAGGAATCCTCCCGCGACAGTGTGCAGCACTTCCACATTCACACCTAGCAGCAATTTGGTGTGGACAACCCAGCTACTGACTACTAATTATTGTCTCTCATAGTACAAGCAAAGACTTATTTAAGGGGATGGTAAATTATCTTCCGCATCTCTTGTGGCTCACAGGTAAAAGCCAGCTGCTGGACCACAGTTATATCCTCAGGCTTGCAACGTGAAGTTCTGCGTGGTACGGTTATAGGGCTGGGTGCTGGACTGGTGTATCTTCCAGGGAGCACTATCTGGTATAGGCACTGAACAAACCACACTCACTCCCCAACCCCTATTTGGGGTCCTGGCTAGGATAACTAAGGTCTATCACTTTCATACATTGACTCTCAACTCAACACTTGGTCTGCTTATACTACCGCAGACCCCAGAAGCTAGAAGCCCCTGGTGAGGCTGAACACATACAGTACTGAGCAAAAGTGTTAGGCATTCTATATTTTCAGTTCATATTCTGCTTATTCTTTATTTACATTCTAGTGGAACCTGCACTTTGTAGTTCTACAACTACAGACTGCAGTCCACCTTTTGTAAGTCCCCTTTGTTAGTGCCTCTAATAATCAGGACCCCCACAGGACCACCACAGATCAGATACTATTTGGGCTGTAGATCATTCTCAGCACTACAGTAACACTAGAGAGGTGGTGGTGTGTTAGTGTGTGTTGAGCTGGTATGACTGGATCAGGCACAACAGTGCTGCTGGAGTTTTAAACCACTGATCACCCACTTTTCCCTTTTATTACAGACATTTACCTTATTGATCCATATTGCAGATGTAAAGTCAGAGACAGTAGCTCATCAGTTCATGTCGGTCATCCTCTAAACCTTGATCAGTGCTCACAGGATGCTGCCTATAGAATGCTGGTGGCTGGACATTTTTGCGTGGAGGACTATTTTCAGTCCAGCAGTGACACTGAGGTGGTTTAAAACTCCAACAGCACTACGGTGTGTAATCCACTCATGTCAATGCAACACACACTAACACACCACCACGACTTCATCAGTGTAACTGCAGTGATGAGAATGCTCCACCACCCAAAGTGTACCTGAACTCTGGTGGTCCTGACTATTAGAGAAGAGAGTAAAGGGGACTAATAAAGTATGTAGGTGGACTACAGTCTGTAATTGTAGAACTACAAAGTGCACTGGCCACTAAAACCTAAAAAAATAAAAAAGCAGAATATAAATTGAAAAAGAACCCCACCCAACACACCAGCCATCAGATACGGAGACTGGGCCTATACATTATACAGTGATCTTAAGCACTGGTTCCCAATGCTGAGAATCCCTGGTTCATATCCCATGACTGGTGAGGTGAAGATCCGATGTTGTCTGGGACTGTGGAAGGAGAACCAGCAGAGGGGTGCTCTCGCATGACATGACAAGGCATCTCCTGACCTGACATTGTAAACTCAGTGTAAATAGCATTCTAAATTTGTCAGGTGTTTTGTTCAGATTTTCAGCTCTGACATAATGAGCTTTCATTTTCTGCAGCAGAGGCGTTATTATGGGCCTGTAATGGTGGATGAGCAGCACTGTTTTAGTTTCAGTTCATTTCATTCATGTTTCCCCTGGGTGTCCTGAGAGAGATCAGGGCAGTGCTTGTTCACTCTTGCGCACTCTCACTCTCTCTCTCGCTCTCTCTCTCTCCATATCTCTTCCTGTGCCCTCATGCGAATCCCAGAGTAGGAAGCAAATATGAGCTGGTGTTTCTAATGTGTGTGTGTTGGGAAAGTCATGTTTATATATTACTGTGGGGACCAAATAAGCCCACAAAGATAGAAAGATCAGACATTTTTTCCTTTGTGGGCACATCCTGCTGGTTCGCACAAGGAAAATCTTTTTTGTTTGTTTGCTTGCTTTACAAAAAATGCAACTTTCATTTGTAAAACCAAATGAGCCAAAGGTTTTGATTTGAGTTACTGCGGCTATGGTAAGGTGTAGGTGAATGTATAGCACCAATTAGCTACAGTCATAGAATGTCAACGTACAAGTCCCCACAATGAAAGAAAGACACACTTGGGTGTATTTGTGTTCTCATGTTTATTAACTTTGTGGGCACCAACTGTCCTCACAAGGGTAGGGGCCATTCTGTTGTTGTTTTTAAACAGAACTGCAATGTTCTTTTGTAAATATGAAAGATTTACTTTACGTTAATGAGGCTAAGGTTAGGGCTACATGGAGTTGCAGCAGTTATTAGCTATAGCAATCATTATGCCAGTGGACAGTCGCCACAAAAATGGTGAGACATGAAAACGTGACAGTTTTCACCTGCGAGGACCGTTTTGCGAGTCCTCGCTTCTTCAGTTTGTTTGTTTTTGTTTTACAAAAATGGAAACGTTTATTTGAAATATTAAGAGAAACAAAGGATTTGCTTTAGGTTACTAGTTAGGTGTAGCATTCACTACAGTGGTCCTTCATTGTCATTCATGTTAATGCAAAGTCTTCCCAAGGATAGCAAGACAAGTGTGTGTGTGTGTGTGTGTACCTTGTCTTGCTATACTTGTGAGGACCAAATGTCCTTACAATGACAGGAAAACCTGGAATTTTCACTTGAGAGGACCGTGTTTCCTTCCGGTCCTCACTATGTTACTTGTTTGTTTTTTTAAGAAAAATGGCAACTTTTATTTGAAAAACTAAAATATTTGCTTTAGGTCACTAAGGTTATGGTTAGGTGTATGTGTAGTATTAATTAGCTGCTTTAATGCTTCATTTTCATTCATGTCTATGGAAAGTCCTCACAGGAATAGCAAGACAAATAGCAAGTGTGTGAGTGTGTGTGCAGCTTGCACAAAATGGCTTTGGATGATTTGAGACAGCTAATAGGAAGTCTGGAATATCCTGTTTTCAAAGAGGAAGTGAGAGTGAAAGGGAGACATTAGAATCTGAAATATTTATAGTAAATGGGAAGACTGTGCTTCCTTAACTATTTCCTGTATTTCTAACCGTCTTTCTGGTGGTTGGTGTTTTGCTCCTCCAAGCCACTGGTTTATTACTCACTAGATTTGTATACCAAATAAATTGGCAACTGTAAGTCTATCCACCGATGCATTTCATGTGGTTATAGTGCATCTCCATAAATCCTTCCTAACAACTGACAGTCCGAGGCTCTAATTTCAACACGAGACAGCTGTCATAAAAACCGATGTCTTGTTGACACACGGCCTGGGTTTGAAGACAGGTTGAGTTATAAGATTTACCAGGATGACTTCCATTACAACGACATGACAGCTCAGCGTTCTTCTGGTATATCCAAGCTACATCACAGTGACGTAACATTCTCAACATCAAAAGAAAATTATCTCTAAATACGGGAGAGTAAATGATAAGCCCATGTAATTACAGTGTCATTACGTTGTCATAAGTAATCTTAAAAACACAAGCTACAGTGTCAGCTGTCATGACGTGCCAACAGAAACCTCCCTGAATAGTGGCATAATGCAAACAACCTTACATCAACAAAAATCTGTCACTTGACTATTGTTTTGTATGTGGACCTTTCTACTGAATGTATTCCAATTCAGAGTGGAAAACATGTTGGATATTTGTATGACTGTTTATCCAAAATCTTTGTTCGTAAGGTTCACATATCTAGTAATAGTACAGTCACTTTTCAGACTGCATTTTCTACTATTTTGAAAAGCTTCGAAATGCTTTTGAAATCCGAAAACTTTACCAAAGGTTTCAGTACTCAAAATGTTAGCTAATTTACAGTATAGATCACACTGATGAGCTAATGTCCCTGACATTACATCTACAAGGTGGAGCAATAAGGTGTCTCTAATAATGTGGACTGTGTGAAAACGGTGTTTTAAAACTCCAGCAGCACTGCTGTGTCTGATCCAATACTATCTGCTAAACACACACTAACACAACATCACCACTGAAAATGATCCAGCACCAAAAATAGGACCTAATCTGTGGTGGTCCTGACCATTAGAGAACAGAATAAAGGGGATTAAGAAACAGATGGACTACAGTCTGTAATTGGAGAATTACAAAGTGCAGTAACACGAACACTTAATAAAGAATAAGCAGAATATAAACTGAAAACTACAGAACACCTAAGACTGTAGGTCAAACCATAGACCTTGTCGATATCTAATGTCTGAATGCTTCATTGTTTTGGACCACAATTTGAACTACCGAATTTTTCGGGCTATAAAGCGCACTGGGTTATAAGGCGCGATATCAACGATCGGCTGCTAACGGGTATATTTTCATACACAAAGCGCACCGGGTTATAAGGCGCATTAAATGAAACAAAACTCTTAAGTTCCGTCAGGAAGCTCAGTTTGGTCTTTACCTGGCGCAGGGCGTCTTCTTGCTTCCTCCATTTCCGTACCATTGATTCGTTAATGTTGAATTCTCTCACAGCTGCTCTATGTCCATGTTGTACTGCGTGACTGATAGCGTTGTGTTTGAAATCCGCTTCGAAAAAGAATGAATGAATGCAGGTACCCTAATGCTGAAGCACAAACCGTATTACTCCGCGATGCTGCGCACTACGGTTGCTGGCTTCGTAACTTACCAAGGCCGTGCTAAAACATTTTGACAGATTTATGAGCGCCGTGTACCATCTACAATCGGTTCTAGGTCAGAAGGCTCAACCAGAATTAATTCATACATTAGACGCACCGCATTTAAAGGCGCACTGTCGATTTTTGAGAAAATTAAAGGATTTTAAGTGCGCCTTATGGTCCGAAAAATACGGTACATCTAATTCAACAGAACGGTCCATACACAGAGTGTCCCAAAACTGTCTTTGTGGTAATACCATCAATGCTGATTTATTTAAAGGTTAAGGAAATAATTTCATATTAAAAAAAAATTGGTATTCCAGTTGGCATCATGTAAGCACTTTTGCTTACATCTGACTGCTCTTACCTACATTTAAACCTACAGAAAGTGTTGTACAACAGACACATGTGTTGTGCTGAGCAGACTTTGATAGATCCCTGTTCTTTAAATAAAACAGGGTGCCCACTCACACCTGATTGTCATCCCATTGATTGAAAACTCCATAAAGACTCCAATTTCACCTTCAAATTAACTACTAATCCTAGAGCTTCACATACTTTTGCCACTCACTAATATGTAATATTGGATCATTTTCCTCAATAAATAAATGACCAAGTATAATATGTTTGTCTCATTTCTTTAACTGGGTTCACTTTATCTACTTTTAGGACTTGTGTGAAAATCTGATGATGTTTTAGGTCATATTTATGCAGAAATATAGAACATTCGAAAAGGTTCACAAACTTTCAAGCACCACCGTACATTCTTACAAGATATTAAAGACAAGGGCCTTATTTAAGGGTGCAATGCAGTAGCTTAGTTGATGACCAACGGACACTCATGGTCGATGTGTGAATGTGTGGCTAATTAACTTTCCAGGTAACTTAGCAATGACAGCTAACGTTAATGATGGTTGATTTTTATTAGCACTCGCAAATTGGAACATTTTCTCCAAAAATGTTTGTTTCTTCTTTATTCAAATACTGACACTTAAAATATAATTTATTTCCACAATTACAGTTCCAGCACAAAATGATATACTGATGTTACCTTTTCATGCAAGTCAGAGCTGTTATAAAAAATTGAAGTGCTGTTGGTATAATGTTACAACAATAAGTGTCCCATCAACAGTTGATGGGAACATTGAAGGGTTGCCAGATCCCTCTGGAAACATGTATAGCCAGCCCAAAGGAAGTGAATAGGTCAACATCAATTACAATATGTGGACCTGGCAAGCATTGTTACACTGATGGAATTAGACATTATGCAAAGCTAATGAGTGGAATATATATATATATATATATATATATATATATATATATATATATATATATATATAGATAGATAGATAGATAGATAGATAGTGACTACAGCCTTGTGTTATAGGGTGTATGCATGTTAGTTAGCAAAAGTAAGTAGGGTGTTTCAAATGTCAGAATGAGTTACGGATTTTTCTCATAAGAAATAATGCAAACAAGGACTCCTGCTATTTAAATATTCCCTATCCAAAGCATATCCTGGAACAAGTTGCAGTTGGATAACAGGATACATATTGTTGACAGTTTCTTAAGTACACAAATTTAGCAGCTAATAAACTGACAGCTTGCTAAGTACTGGTGTCTCTCAATCAATGGCTTTGAGAGCTTTGGAACTTTTCCAGATGATCTCGATTCGGAAATGACTGTGAACCTGAAATGTGTACAATTAAACTCTTCAAGGAAACAAAGGCGTGTGTGTAAAGTTGTGTGGGCCAAGTTTATATATCATTGAGAGAACCAAACATGGCCACAAGAACAGAAAGATTTCACATCTCTTACTTTGTGGGGATATTCTGATGGTCCCCATCAGAAATTTTTATTTAAAAAAATGGCAACTTAAAAAAGAGCTAAAAGAGCCAAAAATGTTCTCTTTGGTTACTGAGATTTAGTTCAAGGTTAGTGTTAGATTTAGGTGTTGGTGAAGCATGTACACAGAATATTTGTGTGTAGGTGGTGATATTCCTTTCAGTTTCTCCTCTCTGCTCTCCTCTTGTTTTTCATGGTACTCACACAAGGTTAAGAGTTAACTGGAGACATTATTTTTACCCTGCAATTTACTGGCTGACTGACCTGATCAAATACTTGGTGGTGATGGTAGATGGTGGTAGTAATGCTTGCTCTGTGTGTGTACTATATTTATGTTGTGATGGAATTGGTGTTATGTTTGTTCCCTTACGAAAAAAAACCCATAAAGCATTAATATTAGCACAATTGTTAGCCTAATATTAGCATTTTATGTCATTACTGAATTTTTGTTATTTGACTGAGTAAGGGACCCACAATCATAGGTGGTTCGACAATCTGAATTGACCCCGTGAGTACCTATAAAGTACTGATGCAGTGAGGAGCTTCTCATTTGTTAAACAACCATGTTGAAAGACACATCCTGTGGTCGTGGAAAAGATGGTAATCTGTTTCAGAAGAGTCAAATTGTGAAAGAGTGGTTCAGGGAGCATGAGACATCATTTTCACACATGGATTGTCCACCACAGAGTCCAGAGCTGAACCCCATTGAGAATCTTTGGGATGTGCTGGAGAAGACTTTGTGCAGGGGTCCAAATCTCCCATCAGCATTACACAATCTTGGGGGTAAATTAATGCAATTCTGCACATAAATAAATGATGTGACATTGCAATAGCTTGTCGGAACAATGCCACAGCGAATGCATGTCGTAATCATAGCTAAAGTAATTATTAGAGTGTGTGACCTTTGTTTTTTTGGCCAGGCAGTGTGTATCACCATTAGATAATAGGGAACAATATTGTAAACAATTTCAGACACTCCCGTACACAGCTTTACTTCTTAGTGCGTGACAGATTCAGTTGCATAAAGACATAAGTCAAGTGTAACTACGTGGTTATACAACGTACCTGGAATGAGAGATAACAGCTTGCACATGCAATTTCTAGTAATTACTTTTGCATACTGCTTATCTCTGGCTTGTGTTTAGTAAACACTGTATTCTGTTGAAGCTTATATTCTCCACTCATATGGCTATGTGGTGCTTTTTAAAGAAAAACTATTTCTGTAGTGTCAAATCCTAGAAAGCAAAAATGCAATTAATCACAGTTGATGATTTGGTGTAATTAACACAATAAAAAAATTGTTATAGTTTGACAGCGCAAATATATAGAATTGAGTCATATCAATAAATCATATTCGGATTTCTGAAATAATCATAATCCATTCATAATCTGATTATTCAAGTGGCCGTGTAAACAGCATACTCTGACCTGTCAATGAGATCATGTAATCCGATAAAGAGAGCTGGATTTTAATTCAGTAATTGGATTTATCAGTGCATGTATATCTTTAAGATGATTTGAACCAGTTTTGAATCAAGGTGGGTGTTTCTCTCGCAAAATCTGGCAACCCTGGAATTAAAGGGATCACCTGCGAAATGTTCTATAATCGAGTGTGTTTACATCCACTTACCACTTTGTGGGACTGTGGTAGCCTAGTGGTTAAGGTACTGGACTATGGACCAGAAGGTCCAGGGTTCAAATCCCACCTCTGCCAAGCTGCCACCGTTGGGTCCTTGAGCAAGGCCCTTAACCCACAATTGCTTGGATTGTAAGACTGTATCAATTGTAAGTCGCTCTGGATAAGGGCTAAATGCTGTAAATGTAAATGTAAATACTTAATAATCCGATCATTGTCGGATTTCTGCAGTTATCTGATTATTCAAGTGGTCATGTATACAGCAATATACAGAAATCATATTAAGAATCCAATAAATAGAGCTGGATTTTATCCCAGTAATGTGAGTACTCGTAGCATGTATACCAGTAACCGGATTACAATCTGTTTTCAGACTATGCATACGCACGAGCTTTCCACCACGGTTGCCAGGTCCACGTATTCTAAAGACTTTGCTGTATTTGGACTTTTACCATCGACTTTAGTGTTTTTTTTCCTCGCTGGATCTGGCAACCCCAGAAAATTCAGAGAAATGGCTGACGAACACTTTGTGGAGACTGAAGTATATACTTGAGGAAATGAGGAATTTGATTATTTAATATTAAAATTGGAAGTTTATGTCACATTTCTATGAGATTATTGACTGGTTGCAAAGCAGAAATCCGATTACTGACTGAATCATGTAAACCCGGCGGTTTCCCATTATCTGATTACTCAAGAGCATGTACACTCATTGATCAGATTACTGAGAAAATCAGATTTTCTGCAGTTATCGGATTATTAAATGCATGTAAAGACACTCATTGAAACACAGATTACGTTCAAGGAAATTCATAATTTTGATATTTCATTAATAAAGTTTGAAGTTTGTCACATCCTTCTGTGAGATTATAGGCTATTTGCAAAGCAAAAATCCGATTATTGTCATCGTCATGTAAACCCGAAGGTTACCCATTATGTGATTACTGAGTATGCTTTTCTGCAGTTATTGGATTAATAAGCGCATGTAAACGCACTCACTGTCAATACAGAGTATTCTAACCCAGTTCTGTAATTTGCAGAAAGTGAAATCTAACAAAGCAATATTATCTATCTAACTGAGCATGTAATCTCTGTAAGACCATGACACAACCTGCCATAAAACCATCTGAAAAAAGTGTTAGTTAGAGAAAGAGGAGAGGAAGTGATTTGTTCCTGCCAGGTAGAGACAAATGAAGGATGAGCCGTTCTGTTTCTCCAACCAGGGGATGTCCCAAATGGATGAACAGAGGGGGAGGGGAGTCAGATGGATTGTCTGAGAGGCATAGAAGTGGAGGCGTGTTCAGTTTTATCCAACATCACTACACTTTTCATGCATGACAAACAGCGATTAACCAGTGTATGTGTGCGTAATACACTTCAGCTCCACAATCCAGGCTCTTCATTTGGGAGGAGACAGGACATGTGTGTATTATCCCTTTATTTAGAGCTCTCCAAAAAATCTGTACCAGTTCATGGTTGGGGACAAAACGCATGCAGACAGGAATATCAAGGTCACATTTCTAGTTGTAATCCAGACTGACTAGCAGAGGTCAAAAGACGAAAATGAACACAACAGAACATGGAAACGCAGAAAATAAAGAAATCAGGGAAAGGCAATAAACAGAAAGCAACATGCATACATGCCTGACATTATCTGGATTTGTGTTCAAAGCAATTTCTTTCCTCCATGCAGCAAAGGTGAAGTAACTGTGTGTGGTACCTCCACATATGCTACTGATGCAGTAGATAGAGATCAGGTTTAAAACGTCCCGGTGCACTCTCCTCAAGGTGAAACATCGGGCAAGTGAAACTAACATAATAGATCACAAGTAGCGGAAAACAACGACCAAATAAGGAATGTGCAAGGCCAAAATGACAAAAAGTCATAGATGTAATATCTACTGTATGCAGCTATGATATTTAACAGTGAGTTTTAGTGAGCTAACTGTTGACTTTTTTGAAGGAAGTACTGGTAAATGTTGTACATGGCAGTGTATGCCCTGAACTGAGAAACTGCCTATTAACTACATATTTTGGAGAGGAGTTATTGCAGAGGGCACCGAATTAGTTAATTAGCGCTTTTCCAACCTTTTAGAGGTAAATGGAATTGGATTGGATTTGGATACATTTATGTCCCAAGTACACAGGTGACACTGATTTATACTGAGAAACAGGTTTTCATACATAAACCATTAAATAAATTCATAGGCATAAAATCAGGACTATGTGTACGCATCAATCAAGCGGGGATTTTACGTACACTTCCACACGAATGGCCCCTGGAGATAATGTCAACAGGAACCTGCTGTTGTGTCCACAAAGAGCAGTCAGGCGAGCAGTCCACACCCAAAGCATGTTTCTCTCTCTCTCTCTCACTCACACACACACACACACACACACACACGTCCATCGCACTTTCCTGGTGGGGACTTTCCATTGACATACTGATTACTGTAGCTAATTAATGCCACACCTACACCTAGCCCTAACCTTAACCTCACTAACTAAAAGATTTTTTTTTTTTTAAAGAAAGTGCATTTTCTGAAAAAAGAAAAGTAAAAAGCAGTTACACAACGTCATATAAACTTGGGCACACACACACACACACACACATTTGTCTTGCTATCCTTGTGAGGGCTTTCCATTGACATGAATGACAATGAAGCATTACAGCAGCTAATTCATGCTACGTCCTACACCTACCCCTAACCATAGCCTTAACCCCAGCAAGTCTTTTGGTTTTCAAATAAAAGTTTTTGTAAAAAACAAACAAACAAACAAAAAAAAGCAGTTAAAAAAGTGAGGACTGGAAAAACAGTCCTCACCAGTCAAAATTCCAGGTTTTCCTATCATCATAGGGACATTTGGTCCTCATGAGTATAGCAAGACAAGGTACACACACACACACAGTCTTGGATATATCAAGGAGATATGTTCATCCATTCACAACACATTTAAAACGACAGTAGCTAAACCTTACAAGCATGCAAAACAAGAGTATTATTCTATTTTCTGACCTGTACCACTGTGTTAGTAGAGGCACATGTGTTCTTGAGCAACAATAGGGTGTCGCCATCAGACTGCTGAGCCTTGTTATTGAATCCAGAAACTTGAACTTAAAGAAGCCTGGAGTGAGATTTCTCCAGAGCAACAATAAGTCATTGTACCAATACAAAACAAGCTCCAGACATTCATTTAGACCCACATATAAGACTCCCGCTTTCAGGAAGGCTGTAATGATGCAGAGGAAAAGACCACTTAAGCACTATTTGTTATTGGTGTGAGAGGGTTCAAGTTGTTTACTATGAAACAGCAGTAAATATGATTATTGTCAAAGCTGTATATGTTCCCTTCTGGGACAGATTCCTGAGTGCAGCCGCAGGCTGAGTTTACCTAATTATTTATTTAGCCCCCTTCCCCCTTCACTGACTGCCTCACACAATAAAACATTAATTCCCCAAAGGGCCTTATTCACCCCAGCTCCCCCCTTCACAGTGTTTGTGCATGCGCACCCACATGCATACACTTTTGAGTGCTAATGTCAGTCCGTAGCGGCATTACATCCTGAATAGGATGTGGTTTTACACCCATTTCACACCTAAAGTGATGTTAATACAGTATGTATAGACTGGTAGCCAATTTCTTACCATAGCACCATTGACAATCAGCGGTTTCCATTATCATCGCCGCATAATGAAGGTTAAGATGACAACATGATTAAAATGTTTTCCTCCAAACTACCAAAAACAAACCAAATGAAGCGTGATGTCAGCTCTTAATTGCCCCTAGGTATGATTAAATTTTAATGATTGAGCGTGTGATGGACTGGTCCCCTGTCCAGGGAGCATTCCTGTCTTGCAAGTGAATTAATGAATGTACAAAGATATGAATAGATCATGAAAACCTTTTTTTAAATGTATTATTCACAGTGTTTGCATATGACAACAAACACGCAGCATGTCGCTCAGCAAGTCAAAGATCAGGTACTGACATTTCACATGTCTCGTCTTTTGTGTGCTACCATTGTTGTTTGACAATTAAATGTATAATGTTGAGAGATGATATACTACTACACTTATTCACTCACCTTCCATACCACTTAGTCCAGTTTAGGGTTGTGTGGGTGAGCAGGGATGAGGGAGGTCAGAGCCTGATTGGCAGTCTGTCCATCTCTGGCACTAACATACCCACTCACTCACCCACTACCTCACACAGGGACACTTTAAAGATGTCAGTTGACTTAGCATATGTATTTTGAATGTGGGAGAAAAATGGAGCACCCAGAAGAATCCCACACAGACATCGGGAGAACATACAAACTCCACATAGGCAACAGCCAGGATTCCGATCCATGTTTCTGGAGCTGTGAGGTGACAACAATAACCACTGCACCACCGTGACCTCCAGAATGCTACCATGAATTACTACTGATGGCCTTTCTGTTGCGTTCAAAACAGTTTTCAGCCCTTGTTGTTTGGAAGGTTGGAGTTTTATTTTATTTGTCAGCATCTGAGGGTGGTATTACATACGGCTGGTTCTGTGAGGTGACCAATCAGGACACAAAGGGGGGGAGTGGTGGTAATAGCTTTGAATTCATTCCTACAAAAGAAAGCAGCAACAGGCGAGTTTTCTGTTCCAGCTGCACTTACTTCTTCATGAAGCAGTTTTCTCATCAATTTGATGGACAACCCAGCTGCTTGCTTTCCAAGTAATGAGCGTTTCACCAGATTCAAAGTTATTAGAACCACACCCCCTCCGTGTTCTGATTGCATGACTCCACCCAGATGACATTTCAATAAATAACACTCCAACGAGCTGTTGTTTGTGGTTAAATCCGGCTGGGTTTCTTCAAAACCAATGTCAATGAAACCTATTCTCATGAATGTAGTGTACTCTCCTGGGCTAAATAAAATGGGTCAAACCTAAAATTACAAAATATTTTGGCTTTAATGTTTCTAACAACAACTCATTTGTCAGAGAATTAGGAAGAACTATGAAAATGCACTTCTGAGACCTTTTTCAAAATTTGCTCATCACTGCTTGTTAGTGGAGAAAATTCTGGAAACAGTAAAATTCACTTACATAGTCTTCTTGTACACAAAGAAAGAATCAGGAAAAGATTGAAATGTTTGATGTAAAACTCAAACTAGCACATGGCTGGGTGTTCAAAATATTCCATAATAAATTGTGTCTTGTTTGTATTCTTAGAAAATAAATCCAGTTGCTAATATGCCGCAATTCATCAGGATCATGTTTTGGCCCGGGCTGAGTCCAGATTTGAACCCTACAGAGAATATTGGGTCTCACATTAAACACGATATAACTGGAAAACATATTTCAACTGCTCGTCAACTGTCTGAAATCATTACCATTGCGTGGAGAACTGATTTTGCAATTTTGGGATTTTGCAACTTTTCTTCCCCAGAATTGTGTTTATATGCAGTGTGTGGACAAAGTCATGAGATTTATGCCAGTCAGAAGACAGCAAAAAATTGTCATGATCAACCAGACTGCCCAACATTTTGGCACATAACAGGATGGTTACTCGCGTCTAATGATTATTAGTAAAGATAACTGATTTAATTCAGTTCTATAAAAAAAAACAGGAGCCATTTCACCCAGAAGAAGAGTTCAAGCCTAAACAATCCTATAATCACCCATGTCCAGGACTCTGCTCCTGCTCTCTGGGTAGAAAGAGTGACATTTCATTCGCTGAATCAGAGCAACAGTTGTCAGTCAAGGCGATTTGTTGGCTCATGGTTCAAGCAGAAGGTGCAAGATCCTGATACACACTACCCTGTTTCATCTGGAGTCACCTGCTGTAGCGAATCACCTCACCTGCCCAACCACAGACTCCCACAAAAGACTTCACATAGACCTGGTTCATTCTCAACATGCTACACTGAACATTTTATACACTAGATGTGCGATGTTGTAAAAAAAGTATCTCGATATTTTCTGGGACTTTGTTGATAACGATAATTAGACGATATGTTGGCAGTGTATATCGTAGGTCGAAAGTATTCAAAAGTTGTTTGAACCCATCTGAATCAACCGCCTGAACTGGCATTGTCTGGCACTGATGTACATGGTGATAGCATTAGTTATGTCTTGCCATCTGTTGCTTTTCTTGTCATAAGGCACTTTTTTGCTGAATGATTCCGTTAAAGTGTGCTGAGTGTCTTTTTATGCTGGTACCTTGGCTGGTTTAACCCTGTCATGGACAGCTGACTCCCAAAGTTTGTCATAACCTTCATATTCTGTTAGTTCACAGGTTAGTAGAGCTGTCTTTAATGGCAGGTGATTTCCAACATAGTTTGTAGATCGCTGCCTTTTGAGCAATATCCGTCTTTTCAAAGCCAGACCACTTCCATGCGATTGGGGATGAGCAACGTCTAGCAATTAAATCTAACAGCATAGACCACGAGGCTGGTGGTGTCTGTATTTTGTTCCCTCATTTTTAGCTTCAGTCATGCACTTTTAGGTAGAATGCTAGCTTAATTTGTTGCGCTAGCACGCTGCATCCACTCAGCACACATGTGCAGTGGTCGATCCTCACCCAGCTACATGATGCAGTGAATACATGAACTCTTAAGGCATGTTTTTGGCTGTTTTGCAAAGTGAGTGACACTCGATAATGTTAGCTCCCACATCTTTAAAACAGCAACTAAGATCATAGACGATACATATCATACACCCCATACACAATATTGCTTGATTTTTTTCCAGCTAGTCAAGAACTCAAGAACTTAATCCTGTTGTTTGGTTTCACTCAAAGGAGGATGTGTTCCATATTTGAGCCTGGTTTCACTGAAGGTTCCTAGGGTGAGTTCTAGACACACACACACACACACACACTCAGGCTTTGAGTATGGGAGTGACTAATGTGATGAGAAGCTAAGTGTGACATGATCAAGTCAGAAGCCAGTGTCTCCAACAGGAATGCTGGCCTGGATTCCCTGGAATCCACGTCATAGGCACATTTCAGCAATGAGCGATAACCGCATAGTATCCATTCAAAATCACTGCTACAGCAAAGAGGAATCCAGTAGGAGTGTAAAACAGCCGAGCAGGTACAACACTTCATTCCTCAAAAATAATCTCCGCCTCTGTGTTTAATATCAGTAAAATTTGTTTGACTGTTTTACGCACTCTTACCCAGATGCCTCGGAGGCTACCCTGTGCTGTCTAGGCAGAACATGCTGTACTGAGGAGCGCAGGGGGTCACCGTGGGGTGGAGGCACAAAGTGAATATATTATAAGTAGAGAAGGAAAGCAGCGAGACATGACGAGAGGCAAGAACATGAGGGGAATGAGAGTAGGGAGGGAAGAAAGAGAGAGATAGCAATAGGGTCAAATAGTAGAGGTCAGGGAATTATCCAGTCTGTCAACTCTCATGGTCTTTAAGCCTTATTAGTACATGCCTGTTTGGTTTCTAAAAAAAAGAGAAAGCCCATTTCCCATAAACACAAATTCACAAACATGCATTTGTATTTGAAAGCAAAAAAGAAGGAGCAATGAAAAAAAACAAAGAAAACATGGAAGAGTTTCGTAATCTTCTCAACCAGTAGAGAACTGTTATGTCCTCAGTTTCATCATCACTCATCTGTCCTTCCTGTCCAACAAAGGAAACACACAAAACTTCCCGGTTACCACATGTGAGAACATCATTCTAGCCTGGACAGTAGTGTGCTGTTAGCTAAAACATCTGGACCTAGACCACACATTTGCCAGATGATTTCTGGTTCTAGTTTTTTTTTTTTTGAGAAACACATCCTTTTTTGAAGCCACTTACATGAACCAGTAACAATACTTTTCTAAAAGGCTATGAAGAACATTAGA
Source organism: Ancistrus triradiatus (assembly GCA_025084515.1). Classification (NCBI taxonomy): domain Eukaryota; kingdom Metazoa; phylum Chordata; class Actinopteri; order Siluriformes; family Loricariidae; genus Ancistrus; species Ancistrus triradiatus. The sequence goes on along the minus strand of JAJAGP010000288.1, from coordinate 233,349 downwards.
CATTTCTACACTGCATTATTAAAGTAATTGATCTGAGGATGTGTTGCACTTCAAAACTTCATGAGAAATGATTCAAGCAGTTACAAGCCAAGAGTTGCGGGTGTTTCATGTTATATACTATCGCCAAACATTGATGTAAATTTCTAAACATCACATCCAAAACCACTGGCATTAATAAGAAGCTGGTTCTTCTACTCCTGCCACAAAATATGGCCAATAACGATACATAGCCACGCCAAAGTATTGTCTAATTGACAAAATAATTTCATTCACACTCACTGCTGACAGATTCGTAATATGAAGTCTTTGGGTATGGAAATTTCCGTACACCTCAATTACTCTCAGTTATGAATGTCAAGTCAAGTCAAGTCAAGTCAGATTTATTTATATAGCGCTTTTTACAATGGAGCATTGTCTCAAAGCAACTTTACAAGTTTAGATTATCTCCTAATAACTACGTCCAATCCCAAATTGAGCAAGCCTAGGGCGACAGTGGCAAGGAAAAACTCCCAAGTTCTAGGAAGAAACCTTGGGAGGACCAAGACTCAAAAAGGGACCCACCTACTTGGGCGGATGTAGTCAAGACCCCCTTGTGGAGTCCATGACCGAAACAATCAAGTCTAAAGGCTATCAAGTCCAAATGTCCATGTTAAGACATTTGACAGAAGAATACAGTGGAACCTTGGTTCCAGACCCCCAGAAAATCCACACTGTATAAGGTATTAGACGCATTAATGGAGTTGTATTGTACAGGTTCTCCATAAATTACGATTGGGATATGTTCCGACAAATCCACCATAGATTAACTGCATCATGAATCGATAAGTTTAATATAGTTTACAATGTTACAGTTCTTATTTTTTTAAAAGACATGTACATTAACCTACAGTTGGCCAAAATCCTTAACACAAAGCTTATTTTATAATAAAGTATTGAAAAATGTCATGTAACTTAGTGAGTAATGGATTTAAAGTGAAAAGTAAAAGCAAAACACTTACTCTATTGGTGAACTCCGGCCGCTAAAGTGATCCGGAGGACTCAGTCCTTCATTTCCTTTCAGTTGGATGTATTCATCAACCATTTTAGGAGTTAAAGAAGTACTAAGAATATAGTACTGTAGATGTAAAAATAAAGAAAAACACGATAAAAATATTGATGATTTTCACTGAGAAACAGCTATTGAGTCGTTAATCTCGAATGAGTTTCAGCTGAAACAAGTTACACGACTCAACTCATACAAGTTTAAGCAAGTGCGCCGAGGACCAAGCAAACAACGAGAACTGAGACAAATTTTCCTAGTCAAAATGCATCGAGAACCGAATTTGATGACTTCCAAGGTGGTCGACAACCGAGGTAGCACTGTATCTGCATATGTTAAGATAAATGTGGTTTGAAATTCTCTTTTGGGCTGCTATACAGATTCACTTTAGCCAGTGTAAGGTTATAAATAGCAAGTGACTGGTTGAGTGACTAACATACAAGAAACTTAAAATACAAGTACAGTCAGTGGAAAGAAACTTTGCAGGAGTTACTACAACCTAAGATGGAAACTTCCCCTACACAGGGTGCAAGTCCATTGCAGGGCACATGCACACACACACAATTGACCTAATGCATGTTTTGCGAATGCTGAAGTACTCAGAGATAGACTTTGTAGACATGGGGACAATATATAAACTCTGCACAGGCAGTTGCCTTGATCTGAACCCAGGAGTCTGGAGCTGCAAGGCAACAGCACTACCCACTACACTACACAAGGGACTGTCATGATTTAGTAGTTAAGTTACTAGACTATGGACCTGAAGGTCCAGGGTTCAAATCCAATCTCTGCCAAGCTGCTAGTATTGGACTGGATCTGCTAGTATTGGACTGTAAATGAACTGCTGCATGATTTTTTTTATAATTGTGCTTCAAAAACTAAAAGAAAAGCTGTAGGTACATTTTTGTTGTTGCTGAGCTGTTAAATTGGCATACCTACACTATCTGGACAAATATATTGGGACACTTACACATTATACCTGCAGAAGCCTTTATGATACCCCATTCACCCATTTTTACCCATTCATACAGAAGACCATTTGTGAGGTCAGACACTGATGTTGGACGAGAGGGTCTGGCTCACAGTCTCTGTTCCAGTCCATCCCAAAGTTGTTTGTGGGAGTTGACGTCAGGGCTCTGTGTTGGCCAGTCAAGTTCTTCCACACCAAACTCACCCAACCAAATGTCTGAAATGTCTTGCTATGCTGAAGCATTAAGATTTCCCTTAGGAAGCCTAGGTAGCCTAGGCCAACCCCAGAAAAACAACTCCATAACATTATCTATCCTCCACAAAACTTTACAGTTGGAACAATGCATTCAGGCAGGTAATGTTCTCCTGGCATTCATCAAACCCAGACACATCCATCAGACTGCCAGGATGAGTACGCTCTCTAACTTTACATGTTCTGTAGCTTTACGTGATCTGCCACTTTGTGACTGAGTTGTTGTGACTCCTAAACACTTTTCAATAATACCACTCATAACTGATTGTGGATTGTCTACAAGGAAATAAATTTCACAAACTGACCTGGTGTAATTGTAGCATCCTATTACTGTACCACCTTCAAATTCAGTGAGCTCTTTAGAGCGACCCATTTCACTAATGTTTGTAAAGGCAGACTGTATGGCTAAGTGTGCTTGATGTTATACACTTGTGGTAATGGGACTATATGTACTGCCTGAATTCAGTGATTAAGATATGTGTCCCAAAACTTTAGTCCATATTGTGTATCAACACTCACAACAAGAATAAAAACAACAATAATAATTTCCTCAGCATTAACGTAGTACAGGAAACTTTATCGGTCTGTAGTAAAGTTTAGGAACTCAGTGTTTTGGTTTTGAAGGGTCAATTTTTAATCCTGAAAATCTGAATGAGGTTTAGTGCCTTTTGTAGTTTTATTTGTTCCAGATCTTAGAATGAAGTCATAGTCACTGTACTTTTTCTAAATAATGTGTATGAATCAGAAGTGTGTGTGTGGCTTACTGATATTGGACACGTCAGTTCTGAGGTAAACTACTGTGAACCACTGATCTACTATGCTTCAACGTTGTGTTTAGGACTTTTCTTCTTTCTTTCTTTATTAAGAAAAAACATTTCAGATTGTTTAGTTTGGTAGGTGTCTTTTTTTGTTTTAGGTATACCACAGATCCGTGTGCAGCTGTGATGAGTATTTCAACTCACCATCTCCTGATGACAAGCTGCATTATCCTGGCACACTACTGCTTTTACTATCCAGCGTTTCTGTTTTCCACAGACCGTGTTGTTATATCGTTTCACAGCATATTAAGATCTGTTTGCATGCTTTTTATGTACTTGGAAACAAAGACTGTTGAAATAAAGCTAATCACTGGAGTATGCATGCTTGGCTGTGTCTCATGTTGCACACTGTGCACAGAGTGACATTAGCCTATCACAAAGTGTATCGCCGTTTTCGCACACTAATTAGTACACTAATACGCGATTTGAGACGCAGGCAATAATCGACCAATCGTAACGCGAAACGGCACTGCGTACGTCTTGATTATTTTCTGAATAATGAAACATAAAACAGACAAATAAACTACAAAAATATCAGGATTCAAGTAATTGTAACCCAAGAGTTTCAATTACATGGCCTAAATAAAATACAAAAATGCAGTGTGTCTGAATTTTGAGAGACCAATGTCCGAGAGTCCGAATGTAAATACTTATGGTATAAATACTTATGGCGTAGGTTTCAATTCAACTTTTGGGGAACACACTGCTCTCGCAACCCAACCTAACACATGGTATGAGTAGTATTTTTTGTTTAATAAAACATTGGATATCAAGTCAAGTCAAGTCAGATTTATTTATATACCGCTTTTTTCAATGGAGCATTGTCTCACAGCAACGTTACAATTTTAGATTATCTCCAAATGTCTACGCCCAATCCCAAATTGCAAGCCTAGGGAGACAGTGGCAAGGAAAAACTCCCTAAGTGTTATGAGGAAGAAACCTTGGGAGGACCAAGACTCAAAAAGGGATGCAACCTCCTTGGGCGATGATAAAGATGATAAATCTAAGAATGAAACTAAAGTCATGGAGTCATACTTCAAATAAAATGTGAAATATGCACATTGGCATTAAGTAGTCCAAGACACAGAGTCACTCTAGGATCCTGAGTCTAAGCAGGAAAGTCCTTATATATGCTACCCAAGTATACGCCAGACATCTTACCTTGAATATGAATATATTTACTATGAGTGTATTTTAAAGATTACATTAGAACTGACCTGCAAAACTAGCGAGTTAGCTAAACAACATAATTGTCTTTCATTTTTAATCCAGGGATTGGTTATGGCTTGCACTAGCTAACAAGCAAGATCTCACAGAAAGTATGTTCACTCTAACACTTTTAAATGTTTGATAAGTAGAGCTAGTATGGGAGACGTAAAGACGTGAAGCAAAAAGCTCAGAGACACAGCAGTGCAAGTCAACCCAAAGTGCTTTATTTACACATCCCTTCTAGACACTACCTCTCTATCTATAAGACTCTAACAGTCTTTCTTACAGCTCTCGATCCGTGGCTGGGAGGCTAACGTCCTCATTCCAATGCTGACGAGAGCTGAGCATTTATGCTGTGAGTTCCCAACTGCTCCTCCAAGAATAAGCAGTAGCTTTTCTGTGATTAGGGCACCCAGCATAAACTGGTTTGAAAACCAGCAACTCCATCTTCCTCCCTCCAAAGTACTCAACCATTATTGTTTAAAAAATAACATGATTTAAATATAATAATAATTTCAGCCAAATGTAACAGCGAGGATAAAACACATCACACTGTTAAAAAATGAAATCACAAGAGTGCTGTGAGCAGGAGTAGCTACTACAGCCATACTCTCAATATGACACATTAATAAGTTTCACCTCCCAAATCAAGTGGCATTTGAACCTCACCTACTAAAACATGGTCCATAAAGACATGGTTTGCCATTTTCTATGGAAAACTTGGCTGACCTTAATTCCATTGGGTGAGCTGACTTGAAATGGCAACATTGAGCCAGGGCTAATTGTCCAGCATCAGGGCCCGACCTCATAGTCATATTCGAAAATCTAGTGGAAAACATGACAGCAAAGGGGGTGAACTCCATATGAATAGCCAAGTTATTGGATGAAAATTTTGGTGTCCACAAACTTTTGGCTATATAGTATGTATCAGCCTCCATCCTTCTAGAAAGGTTAGGTAATACACCAAACCGCTTAAGTTTCTTACTAACATGTCGAGCACTGACATATTTGTCCATCTTTGCAATTCAAAGTTTAGAAGGAAATTCATCATATTGCTCCAAGTTACAGACTTATTACCGTAAAAGTGAACATCTGTGCTACATATCTATAAGTCACCGACTTTTGCTCATTATTATTGTTACTAGGCTTGACTATGCGACATGGAAAATAGGTTATTTAAGCCCCTAGAGCCTCCTAACGTGAAGAAAGTGAGTTTTAGATGTAGCTGAGCAAAAACACTACAGACGAAAGGGGATACATTCCACAGGCTTGTCTGAGCAAGGAGGGAGAGAGTGAAAGAGATAGGGGAGGGAGAGAGGTTCATTCTTGCATTATGCTCATATTTCCCAGGAAGAAAACAATTTCCTGAAAAGTATTTGACAGTTATCTTGTTTTCGTGATTATTAACCCTGACCTTCATTCAGTTATCTGACGCAGTCTTTGTGTTTTATCCGAATAACATGAAAACTCATCTCAGCTCATATTTCTATTTCTTTGCCTTCACATTCATGATTATACACCAATCAGTGGATGTTTGTTGTTGTGTTGGTCTGTGAGGGTGTGAGAAAAAAATGTTTTTCAGCTGTACCAGGTACATTTCCCACATATTCCTACAATTTACATAGATCCCATAAACTGGGACAGTGGGTGGAGACAAACATGCACACCTGCAAGAGCACTCCCACCCATCTCTGACTACTTATGCACGCCACATTGTTTGTATGTTTGGCAAACAGGTGAGGTGTGAGAGGATCCTGGTGCAGACACACCCCTTCCTGCTGATGATGTTCATTCTGGGAAAGACAACAAAGAGCAGGGAGCGAAACAAAATGAGCAAGGGATGGGGATATTGGGAACGAGCATGAGCTCACCTCCTGAATCCCTGCCAGACTGACAGTGACTCATCCCACCCAGGACTTGCTCAGGTGTGTTTGTATGTCCCAGGAGTCCTCTGTTTACCCCTGTTTGTTCTGGATTTGAATTGTCTCTTCTTTTGTGCCTCACCTTAAAAGCATTTTCCCTGCGTTTTTATGAGGCATGAGGCACCTTTTCTAATTGTGTTTGATCCCTTTGACTCACACACAACCACTAATGGAATTAAAAAAGTACAAAAGTCCCACAACTGTTGACAAAGAGATTGTGCCTGAATTTATTGAACACAAAAGTCAGGTGTTCCAGTTAATGAGATTAAACTGGATGTGTGGGATCTAGAGGTGCCCTTCCCACTAAAAGACAACAAGTACACTATATAGACAAAAGTTTGTGGACACCCCTTCTAATTATTGAGCTCTACTGTGTATTTCAGCAACACCCACTTGTAACACAGTCATAATATAAAGCACGCACTTATGGATTCTCCATAGACAAACATTGACAGTAGAATGGGTTGTCAATGGGTGGGAACACCTCAGTGACTCTCAATATGACACATTCAAAGGTTTCCACTTCCAACATTTGGTTGATAAACTTTCTGCCATGCTGTCTAAAGTCTATAGGGAATTGGTTTGCCAACTTTGGTTGAGACCTTGGCTGGCTTGAACAGAACCTTGATCTCAACACCACCAGACATCTTGAAAATCACTTGAATGCCAAAAGTGAGCCAGGGTCAGAAGCCGACCTCACAGTTCCAAAACGTAGTGGAACATTTTCTGAGAAGAACAAAGCCTGTATCTACATTCCCTAAAAATATGTGTCCTGCAAAAATCACAGCAATTTTACAGGAGGTTTATCAGAACTCAAGGGTGACATTAAGAGACCTGAAAAGAAATACATTTACTAAAGGATCTGTTCATGTGTTTTTAAAGTAAACAGTGTTAATGGGAGGACACAGATTAAAAAACAATAATTTTCAAGAATGTTGTTTTGATGTTCTGTGACATATTCTGAACTTTATGCATATTCAGCTATGAAGCATGATGGAGGATGCATCAAGACTTCATCCTGCTTTGCTTCCTCAGGAGCAAGTCCAGATAGAGGGTGGTACAGGGTCAGGCTACACTCCCACTCCACAGATTCTTGCCAGAACCCCTGCCCCTAGTCCTTTGTCTTCAACCAAAAATGTTACATTTTCATTAAAAGACATTTGATAACCAGCCATTTATTTGCATTCTTTGTGTTTTCCCCACTAGTTTCTGATTGGGCAGCATAAAACTCAGAAACATGTAAATCAAACTGTGGCTATGGATTTGTCATTTGTGCATCTCTTTTAAATGCATCTTAATTGAGTGCATGTTCATGCATAGCCCAAGAACGGCATAAATACTATGCGTCAGTTTCTTATCCCCAAACCACATACTGTCATACTGTTATTGTTATGTTCAAGGAACCAGTTTGAGATGATTTCAGCTCTGTGACATGGTATGTTATCCTGCTAGAAATACTGTAGATAGAATCCAGCAGAAATCGAGAGTCATCAGATTCAGATCATCAGATCAGGCAACGTTTTTCCAATCATATATTGTCCAATTTTGGTGAGCCTGTGAGAACTGGAGCCTCAGTTGCCTGTTTTTAGCTGAAAGGAGTAGCACCTGGTGTGGTCTTCTGCTGCTGTAGCCCATCTGCCTCAATATTCAACATGTTGTGCATTCAGAGATATTCTTCTGCATACCTCGGTTGTAACAAATGTTATTTGAGTTAAAAGTGTTATTTCAGCTACTGTTGCTTTTCTATCAACTCAACCCAGTATGGCCATTCTCCTCTGACCTCTGGTATCAACGAGGCATTTTACCGTTCTCTGTAAACCCTACAGATGGCTATGTGTGGAAAATCCCTGTAGGCCTGCAGTTTATGAAATTCTCAGACCAGCTTGTCTAGCACCAACAACCAATATGAATTTCAGCATGTTGTCTCGACCATTTCTACATGCCTAAGTGCACTGAGTTGCTGCCCTGTGATTGGCTGATTAGATATTTGCGTAAACGAGCAGGTGAACAGGGATAGCTAATAAAGTGAGTCAATAAAGTACAATCAAATTAATGAAGATGTCTTCCAAAGATGGGAGAGGGTGGAAGGTAAAAGTGGCTATAACTATATGACCCCCATGAATATACTGTAGATGCCTGCAGTACGGTACATTGCCTATTCAAATTCACTGGGCACATATAGAGGTATGCACTTGACAGGGTCCATCGCAGTGTTCCATAACTCCACCAGCTCCTGACCTTCATGTTGCAAACCAAGCTCAGGGTTTGAATCCAGGCTCCCAGAAGCTGCCTTTCTCAGCACCTGCAAAATTAGTAACAGAAAATCTTGAGAAATGTTGAGAATGTAATTCAATTGAGATAAATGAACAAGCTGAAGAGGGCTGTTCATATTCATGGAAATCTCTAACGTTGTCCAAGATGGTTGGTTATAACATATTACAGTTTAGCTACACGGTGAAGTATTAAACATAAAACTAATTAATAATTGTTAACAATATTGATGAACAGAGGACTCCACTAGGGCTCGGTGGGTAGCACTGTCGCCTCACAGTAAGAAGGTCCTGGGTTCGATCCCAGATGGAGCGTTTTGTGTCCTTCCTGTGTCCACTCTGGTTTCCTCACACAGTCCAAAGACATGCTTTAGATTAATTGATTATGCTAAAGTGGCCCTAGTATGTAAGTGTGTGTGTTCGGTGTCCTGTCTAGGGTTGTTCCCGCCTTGCGCCCTATGCCGCTGGCTAGGCACCGGCTCTCCTGTGACCCTGTCCAGGATTAAGCAGATAAGAAAGTGAATGTATGAGTTCAGGCAGAATTGACAGTGTTCAGGTACAGTAAGCACCTCAACTGGAATAGAGTAATCCCATCTTGATCCCACAGACAGCAGTTTGCTTTGCTATGGTGTTAATAAGTGGGTGCGTGCTGACAAGAAAAGGCACACAGAGCACACCAGTGATGGTAACACTACCATATGCATCTGACGTTTGTATTTTTTCATGCTTTATCATGAGAGAGCACCTTCTTACATCACTTGACCATTTGTCATTCCCAAAGAAGACAGGAGTGAAAGAAAACAGATGGAGGTGGAATAAGTGATTATAAGGCTCTGGACTGTTATTCCCCTTAACCCTCAACTGCCAAGCTCAGTTGTAAGTCACTTTGGACAAGGCTATCTGCTAAATGCAGTAAATGCATATGAGCCTACAGAAGGAAGGAAGGGATCAATGTAACACCTGATTATAATCCCTTCATTTGATGAAACGCAATAATTAAATTTAAGGCGTCTGAAACCGTTCCTTGAATGACTGCTGAACTGAAAACCGTTCCTTGTTATCTACAGTCATTGCGATTTTGAACCTATGTATCCCGTCATTTAATGGTCCACTCTCCATGTGCCAAACTCCTCTTTCTCCTCAGTGGGGTTCTGTGTTTAACCAATGTAGATTCAGCCTCAGAAGAAGAGTTATTGTTAGCCTCTTTAACATCTTAGGATGAAAGAATCTGCAGATTTTTTGAGCGTTTGAGCCTATAAGTGGTGTGAAGAAAAGTGTTTTTTAATTTGAAAATTGTATTTGGTCAAAGCATGCTGCATGACTGTACCTAGAGTAAATAAATGTCGAGTACATAACTATATTTTCACCATTAAAGACGAACAGATGAAGGGTTTAGTCACAGATGGTTCAACTGGATTCTTGCCATGTTGTGCTTATTCAAATCAATACTGTGTGTTCGACAAAAGTGATACTGATGTGTGTGTGTGTGTGTAGATGGTCCATCTCACTTCACTACCGATACACATACAGAATCCCATAAACTCTATGCAGATATTTCTACAGACTGAAGTTCGTCTTTCAATTATTGTCACGTTCAACTGACATAATATTACTGTAGCAATTAATGCTACACCTACTCAACTAATTTCAACCTTAACCCCAGAAAGCTAAAGCAAAACATTTTGTATTTGTTGTAAAAAATAATGATTGTGCTTATGGGAACCAGCAAAATGTCCTTGTGGGGACATTAGTCCTCACAATGATATATAAACACACAAAGAGCTGCATCACATGTAATGAAAGTGATCTTTCTCTGATTTCAGGAAACATCCCATTTGCTCCTGTCGCTCCCCCACCGACTCATATGACACCCCCCTTGGGAACAGCTCAGAGGACACCATCATGGAAAAGTCAGTCATGGATGGCCAGTAGTAGTCAGTAGTAGTAGGAGATACAGTAACATAAAAGGTCATTTTTAAAATCTGTGTTGGTTTGGATGGATATGCAGGGGAGGAAAATCTGTATTTTGTATACTGATTGTTTTATTGATTAAAAAGATTGCAATACTCATGTTCCACATTTATCTAAAACACAGAAACTTTCCATTAGTAGAACACCGATGCTTTGTTCTATTAGAGTTGAACCTGGCTATCTGAATGTTGGATAGCAAACTTAACAAGAGCAGCAGCGTAACCAATTTTCTTTTCCTGTGGAAAAAAAGTTGAATGTAAAACTACCGTCATGTGATGGCAGTTAAAATACATTTCAAATTTCACATTTCTATTTCCATTATTCATAAAAAAGCCAAGATAGCAGGCAAACCTTAAACAGTAGTGTGGAATTGTGTTGAAGGTTGAAATCAAACAGGACTTTTGAAAACCAATGCATCTACAAAGTACAGTACCTCTAAGGTAGGCCACCAGGAAAGTACCACCAGAAGTACAAGGAGCCGAACAATAGACATATTTTAAAGTAGGTATTTAGTTGATTGTATGAATGTCAATCAAAATTAGCGAAAAGTCAATAAAACCATGAGATGCTGTGTTTGATCTGAGTGGGGTCTGTTTCAGTTGACATCGTCCTCCGGGCACCAGCAGTTCAGTCTTATGCATTTCCCAGACCACATCAGAGGGCTCTAACTCCCCCTCCCCGCTCCCTTTTTAACTGAAATGCCATCATACCACTAAAACTGTTACTGCGGGAGGGACATCATGACAGACTTCAGTGGGACTATTTATGCTGAACTAAAAAAAAATAATGATAGAGACTTGTTTTATATTCTCTGTTTATTATATTCATAATTTTGTTTATTATACACAAATTTAAAAAAAAATCACCAAAGGGGAAGTTATTGGGATATTGAATATGAAACTGTATATGTTGGAACGTAAGAATGATATATGTAAGTGATTACAATATTAGTGGAAAGGCTTACATATTGGGAGAAAATTGTAATTTAAAAGGACGGGGCTCTAGTACCGTGGTGCGGGCCACCTCTTAGCCTGGATACAAGATGAGTACGTGGGCAGTTTTTGCTTGTGTCTGACCCTGTTTTCTGCTGAGATAGCTTGCCAGAAACACCCCAAGCCCTCTGATCAGGGGAAAGGGGAAAATGTTCAAACAAGCGGGGAAATGAATGGAATGAATAATAATTTATATTCGAACAATTATATTCTAGCACTATTTAGCCACTGTTTTCTCTTAAAAGTAACAAGTAGGATGTTTCATCAACGGTGGAGTCAAAAGTACCAGTTGTTGAGTTGAAACCTAAGTCAAGTTGCAAGTCAAGTCAGAGCTATTATATAGCGCTTTTACAATAGAGCCATTGATCAAAGCAACTTTACAAGTTTAGATTATCTCCTATAACTACGTTCCAATCCCAAATTGAGCAAAAAAGCCTTTAGGGGCGAAAGTGGAAGGAGGAAACTCCCCGAGGTTATAGAAGAAGAAAAACTTGGAGGACAAAGACTCAAAAAAGGACCCAAACACCCCAACCTCCTGGGGGGGCGTAGTAGATGATAAATTCTAAGAACGAAACTAAAAGTCATGGGAGTCATAGTTCGAATATAAAATGTGAAAGGTATTTCCACATCGGCAATTAAGTGGGCCCGGATTATGTGGGGCTGGAGCTGGATGAAGGAAGAAGAGGGAGTGGAGAGAAGAGGAGCGAATATGAAATGACATGAAAAATGAACATTCATATGTGGGGGCAGGGGGGAGAACTAGAAACACAGCCTCGAGGAGAAGAAAAAGAAAAAACAGAAAAGTAATTAGTTATGATTAAGCGCACAGTGTATAATAACAACTCACTGATGCATGTTGTAGCATGTTTGTAGCAGAGACCCTGCAGCATTAGCTATCGGCAGCAAGCAGAAAGAGGGAGGAGAAACTGGTAGGAAAAACACAGCAAGAGGGATCACATGAGACATTGCAAACCCACGGGAATGGAGAGACAGCAACCCAACGTTCTCTGATCACCATAAGATCTTTGACTTGAACCCCAGCTCTTTGCCCTTAGTCTTAAGGAAGGAGACACGAGTTCAAGATCAAGAGGACCGAAGCCCAGTTCAGCCAGACGCCCACCCGACACTCCTGGCTAACGACAAGGCAGGAGGCAGACCCATGAATCCAGACTCCGACCCCGTGGACCCAAGCAATGCAACCCGGTATAATATAGTTCAAAAGCCTGCGCAATCGTCAGGTAAAGTATTTGAGTAGATATACGTTATTAATGTTCCAACCAGTAGTGTAGCATTGTAGCCTAATGATGCGTATAGAAAGGTGTGTGTCAGATAATGAGACGTGTATGATATGTTGATCCAGGAAGCATTCGGCCATCTTCCAGGCATTCTCACTGACCATTACTGTGCAACTACAGGCAATTTTAATGGTTGGTTACATTTTAGGATTTAATCTAGAGACGAAAAAAATCTCATTCGGAAGGACAATCTCCCCCTTGGATTATAATTGTCTCTCTCTCGTCTCCCACACTCTCTAGCACAATTAACACACAACAGAGGCAGCACACACTAGTTTCACTGTAAGTAATGAGTAGAGGGCTTATATACATCTGAATCATGGGTTTTTTTCGCTGTGTTAAACAACATTGTCTCATTGTGTCATTACAGGCAGAGACAGATATTCATGAGAATCAAGCGATTCTCCTGTTCAGGCAGGCATGTCATCAATAAGACACAGGGTGAGAGAAGTCCACAGCGCCCCGTAGCATCGGCCAAAAGTGGTCATAATGATCTGGAAAAAGGCTCCCATGGCAGGGAAGCTGTTCTGTGACCACAATTCTCCGGATGCTGAATAATCTCTCCGCAAACTTAATCAGAGCAGGATTCACAGAGACCACACTAGGAAACAAGGCTTCCTTTTCCTGCCTTTTTATTTTGTCCATCTTACACATGCACACCAAGTGCATTACACCACCAGACACACACACCTTGTGGAACAGACCACACAGGACTATGTAGCTCGATCTCATTTCGACCTTAATTACCATTTTAATTAAGATGGCCCTGAGAATTAATTAATCCTTCAACATATGGTTTAGGGCATAAATGAGAATCCACTAGCCAATTACAATCTCTGTAATAGCCTTAACGTGTGGAGCCCATAATGACCCTCGTGTGTGCTTTCGCTTACAATCACCAATCAAATGATGTGTCTTCAGACATATATCTTCACAAGCATAACATCATTAGTTATAGTAATTAGAGAATAAAAGCCATAAATGGGTGATCTATATTTAGATGTCCATATTGGGGAACTTTACATCCCCCCATTTACTTATACAAAATATCTTAAGGTATTAAAATATTTTTATTGAAATCACACCTCAAAAAATATATGATTTCATTTATTTAATGTTTAATATCCAATACAGTGGAACCTTGGAACTAGAACACCTCTTTCAATTGAACCAATTCGGATATCGAAACGGTTATGTTTGAATTGTATGCCTTCAAATTTGAACAAAAATTCGGACTGGGACACCTAAATACAAAAAAAAAAAAAAAAAAAAAAAAAAAAAAAAAAAGCACTCAATAGTACAATCTTCCAAAGATGATGCACATAATCCAGTCCAGTCGGTGATAATGGTGAAATAATATAACAATTACATATTGCAGTCGCCATAAACCCAAAAGAAGAAGAACCTATCATTAGCAAGAAGAAGAAGAGCGATAATGATTCATAGCAAATTATATCAGTATATGTGGTTGCATTTCCAAACAGCCCTCAGTCTCAGCACAAATGTTTCCAAGTGATTAAGGACGTGCTGCTGAATGGATGTAAAGTTTCACTGTCATAAACATTATTTCATGTCTTTTAATTCACCATTTTTTTTAAATCATTAATGACATACCAAATATAAGCATAAAAAACATAATACTGGACGTTTTTACATTATGCTTATGGGGAAATTGGATTCCAACTAAGACCAAATCGAAGGTTCCAGCGGATTCTGGAAACCATTGAGTTCGAGTTTTGCTACTTTTTGCGTACAGGTAGTCCTCGAGTTACGACGTTTCGTGGTTCGACGCATCTCCCATTTACTGTAGAAAGCCTTGTTCGACTAAGTGGTTTTGAGTCGTTAAAGTCATAACGAGAAATTCGTGTTGGTGTTGCGCGGCGGAAAGAATACACGGTTACGCGGCTCGTTTTTTGATAATTACTGTGTTAGGATAGGTGTTAGGATAGGATAAGTGATTACAGTATGGTATTTATCTTACAGTATGTACGTATGTTCCGGACTACACGAAAAAAATTTCGGTTTACGAGCGATGTAGGAAAGGATCTGCTCGTAAGTCGCGGACCCCCGTTCTTTTCCCGTCCCAAAACCAGACTTAAAATTTCTATGATCCAATAAAAATGTTAAAAAAATTATTTATTTAAAAATCATAAGGAAGGGTTATAATACCTAATAGAACGTGTATGAAAATGTATATTTTGTCAATAGATACACAACTTGGCATATTTTGAACACATTATTCTCCTAACATGACCATCATCACGCAACATCTATGAGCTGTAGCCAGTTATTAGAAGATAAACACTTGTTATGTCCACAACCATGGAGGACAAAAAAGACTACAGGGACAAATGTCAGCCATTAGAGAGTTAGCAGTAATTTACAAAAAAAGGTACACATTATTTATACCGTATTTTTCGGGCTATAAAGCGCACCGGGGTTATAGACACAATATAAACGATAGACTCTAACGGATCTATGTTCATACATAAAGCGCACGGGGTTATAAGGCGCATGAAATGAAACAAAAAAACTCTTAAGTTCCGTAGGAAGCTAAGTTGGTCTTTACCTGGCACAGGGCGCTTATTGCTTCCTCCACTTCCGTATATTGATTCGTTAATGTGGAATTTCTTATCACAAGCTGCCTATGTCCATGTTGTACTGCCGTTGGACTGATAGCGTTGAGTTTGAAATCCGCCTGCGAAAATTGAATGATGAATGCACGTTACCCTAATGCTGAAGCACATACCGTATTACTCCGCGATGCAGCGCACTAAGTTGCGTAAGCTGAACCTACCAAGGGCCGTGCTAAAACATTGACAGATTTATGAGCGCCGTGTACCATATAACAAATCGGTTATAGGTAGAAGGCCTCAACCAGAATTAATTCATACATAGATGCACCTCATTTAAAGGCACACTGTTCCGATTTTTTGAGAAAAGTTAAAGGATTTTAAGGGCGCCTTATGAGCGAAAAATACGTAGTTATTTAAAGTGCCTCTTATACTAGCTGTTTAATAGTGTTAGCAAATACATTGACTTGGCATCTTTTTTCCTCAAAAGTGAAAATTATCATTACCGCAACACGTCATTACCAACACAAAAATGATTATGTATAAATTATTATTTACTTGCAGATTTAAATTCTACATAAGCTCAGTTGTAGCCATCATTAAGTCTTTTCTTTAAAGCATGTAAAGGTTATTTTAATATTTTTAATATAAGTTAAGATGGCAAAAAAAAGCCCCCAATTGAAGAATCAGCCAGCCATGTGTCCGAACATGTGGTGGCTCTCATGATCTACTGGGAAGGGATGATGAATGAAGACATCTGGCACACTGAAAGGTTTGGCTACTTTCATGAAGTCTTCCATGACTATATATACCCAGGCTGGATTCATCCTTCAGAACTGAACACACAAGATGCTGCTGATTTCTTAAATAATATTACCATTTTATTGCATGTGGCTATTCAGAATCATTACAGTTTCTAAAGCAATACTAACTACACTACGATTAAATTAGAGCATCACATGCACACTATATGAAATATGTACAATGGAAGACACTGCAAAAAAAAAAAAAGAAGAAAAAAAACAGTTATGTTTTCCATACAGGGACATTTTCAGAATAGGAACACTGCTTAAATCACCGGTAAGCTCTGATCAGAAAAACAAAACACATTTCATTTAAAGTTTGTTGAAAAACGTGTACAGCAAAAAATCTTTAAGCAAACTTTATGAACACAGCATTTATACATTTGGTTTCTTTCTGTAAACTAATCTTTAAAAATGTAAATATTGCATATGCCATATGTGAATTTGTACCTATGTAGCTTTTCTCATATCAAGTAGCAATCAATCAGACTTGACGTTCGTTTTTTTAAATGTTACAGCATTAGAAAATATTTCCTTAGTGGCATTTATCGTACAGTTCGTACACGCTTACAAACCTAGCAAAGAATTAGAAAAAACCTCCAGGCCAAACTTTGGTGCTCGGCAAGTACCTTCATTAGTGCTTTGACTGTTGGGGAAATTTATTTAAACATATAGTGTTTTTTGTACAAAAGCATAAAAGATACGTTTTTTTTTTAACTTAAAAAAATTCCAAAGTCACAAATTCACATCAGTTGCATCATTGTTTTGTATGTACATTATTTACAGGTAAACCTTTTTCATATACTTAAGTCACATGTTTCATTTTGCTTGTTTGTGTAGTTGTTTGTCTCGTCTGTTCCTGGTTTTGTGTTAGTCTTGCTTTGTACTGGTTTTGTATCGTTTCGCTCCGTCCGTGCTTTGTTCGTGAGGAGCTGCAGAACACTCTACATTCAGTTTTGTCTTTGTGTTACAATCGGAGGAGTTTGTAAGTGCAAGACAAAAGCACTGGTTCTGACACGGTCCCTGCCCGGCCCTACAGAGCAGCAGTGATGCCTCAAAGCCTCGGGAGCCAATCAGGTCAGGTCGTGGCTCGGGGCAGAGCACCCTCAGCTGATCTGGCATTCGTGGTCTAAAGCAAAGGGAAGGCTGCGGTTTAAGAGTAAGGATGTACTGGCGAGTCATGGCATTGACGATCTAAGGGTCGTGGGTTAAAGTGTGTCTTTGTGCCTAGGCTGGTCCATTCGGTGGACGCTCACACACGCACACACTCGAACACAAACACTTTAAGCAATGTTAGTGTGCACAGTAAGTCTTATGTTTCTGGCTGGCTGGCTTCAGGTCAATCTAATCCCCTTCTCTGGAAGCCTGCTTTGCATATTTGGAAGGTGTGTACGGCAGCATAAAGCTGCTTCTCCTGTCTTTTACCAGCACTAATAAATAGATTATATTGAATCCTTTTAAATATCTGTGTAATACTTTGAACAATAAGAACAGGAATAGAAGAAATCTTTGATTGCAGAGGCAGTCGCTGTCCAAGTCGAAACGTACTCCTGCTGCACTTAGACATTCAGTTTGTATGGCGAGCGGTCTATCTTTGACACTCTGCAAAAGTGTATAGGTCCAGAACAAATGTCCAACAAGGAAAACACTGTTTGACAGTCAGTAAGGCTTTGGATTGACATTTATGACAACATTCAGCACTGAAAATAAATAGTTTTTTTTTTTTCAATATATCATTTTTCGTACACAAAACCTGGCTTAATCTGAGGTAGGGCTTTTAAGGGTTTTTTAGTTGGTTTGTGACAAGATGAAATACCACCTATGAGTGAGCACACACACACACATACGCACACACACACGTTTGTCTTTCTATCATTGTGGGAAGTTTCCATTGACATATTACTGAAACCTCAACTTACCATTAATACACTTACATTTTACATGTACAGCATTTAGCAGACGTCCTTATCCAGGGCAACTGATGCAACCTTACATTCTAAGCAATTGTGGGTTAAGGGTCTTGTTCAAGGACCCAACAGTGGCAGCTTGGCTGCAGGGGGATTTAAACTCTGGACCTTCTGGTCCATTATCCAGTCCCGTAAATGCTAGGACGTCACAGTCCCACAAGTTTTCTCTCATTTGTTTTTGTTTTCACGAGGACCTGCGAAATGTCCCCACAAGGTAAGACATGAACCTTTTTATCCTTGTGGAGCATTGGTTCCCACATTGATATATAAACTTCACACACACACACATACTTGTCTTGCTATCCTTGTGAGGACTCTCCATTGACATGAATAACAATGAAGGACTACTGCAGCTAATTAATGCTACCCCTACCCCTAACCTTAACCTCAGTAACCTAAGGCAAGTCATTTGGCTCTTTTGGTTTTTCAAATAAAAGTTGCCATTTTTGTAGCAGTTAAAGAAATGAGGACCAGAAAAATGGTCCTCTCTAGTCGAAATTCCAGGTTTTCCTGTCATCGTAAGGACATTTGGTCCTCACAAGTAGCAACACAAGTTACACACACACACACACACACCAGTTTGTCATTCTAGCATTGTCGGGACTTTCTACTGACATGACATTACTGTAGATAAATAATTCTACACCTACAGTTAACCTTAGTACCCTAAAACACAACATATCCCGCTTTTGTTTTTTCAAAAGAAAGTTGTAGTTTTTGTATAATAAAAAAAAAAAATCTTATGAGGACCTGCAAAACGTCCCCACAATGTAAGAAATGTCAGACCTTTCTATCCATGTGTAGACAGCTGGTTCCCGCAATGATATATAAACTTGACCCACCACACACAACAAATCACCTCTTAATGCACACGTATGTACACGCACACACACAAATACGTACTATGTGCAACAGGTGAGTGTGCTTATGCATGTGTGTGTGTGTGTGGGTGTGTGAGAATAAGTGCAGATGTTACACTTCAGGTTTGATTCACAGGTTTTTGAACGTGAGGGACAGTGTCCTCCAGAGCACTTTGACAAAAACCAGCGGAGCACAAGTCTATAAGGGTGAGTGCAGAGTGTGACACGCGCAGATATGGGGTCCATCCTTTGTGTCTGTGAGAGTTTGAGTCATTTTTCAGAGCAGCACAGAGAGAAGACCTCGTCAATGGGGCAACAAGCAGGTCAAGTGTCTGAGTTGCCATGACGATAGCCATTCAGACAAGTTTAAGCGTCAGAGATCAGGGCAGATCTGGAACAGCAGCAGCAGCAGCAGCAGCAGTAGTGCGATCCATCTGTCCGCACAGCCACCTCTCCACAACGGATCTCTCTGAAGGTCTGACGGACCAACATTGGAGTGGAGTCTGGGTCTGTTTAGTCTGATGAGAGAAAGAGAGAAAGAAGATTACTCTGATGTTTGGAACCTTCAAGATAAAACAAGCAATAAACAAGGTTGGACTCCAAATACGTCTAGAACATGAGCCAGGCAGGCCAGGCAGAATCACAAGCTGCTACCTTGTATGGACTAATCTGCTAATTGAATACATACACTGTACTATCTATGGCACTATATTGCAATATATCGTGATATTTATTTCCATACCACATCGATTTTCAGCTCGAAATATCTTTTTTTGAAGGAAGAAAAATCACATTTTAAATGGGGTGTAATCTCCTCTCCTGTAGATGGTACAGGGTTTTGACTCAATTTGTCGGCTGAATTATTGGCTGAATTACCGTATTTTTCGGACCATAAGGCGCACTTAAAATCCTTTAACTTTCTCAAAAATCAACAGTGCGCCTTAAAATGCGGTGCGTCTAATGTATGAATTAATTCTGGTTGAGCCTTCTGACCTAGAACCGATTGTAGATGGTACACGGCGCTCATAAATCTGTCAAAATGTTTTGGCACGGCCTTGGTAAGTTACGAAGCTTACGGCAACCGTAGTGCGCAGCATAGCGGAGTAATACGGTATGTGCTTCAGCATTAGGGTACGTGCATTCATTCATTCAATTCATTTTCGAAGCGGATTTCAAACTCAACGCTATCGGTCACGCAGTACAACATGCAAGAGAATTCAACATTAACGAATCAATGGTACGGAAGTGGAGGAAGCAAGAAGACGCCCTGCGCCAGGTAAAGACCAAACTGAGCTTCCGACAGAACTTAAGAGTTTTGTTTCATTTCATGCGCCTTATAACCCGGTGCGCTTTATGTATGGAAATATACCCGTTAGCAGCCGATCGTTGATATTGCATCTTATAATCTGGTGCGCTTTATGGTCCGAAATATACGGTATATTATATTATGTGATATATTAAGACGATTCAGATTGTATTGTATTAACTTGTATTTCAGCTGTTTCTAATTTTCAGTGAACTATGTGCAATGTCGCAATATATCGCAATATGCATCGTATTGTAATTTACATTTACAGCATTTAGCAGACGCCCTTATCCAGAGTGACTTACAATTGATACAGTCTTACAACCCAAGCAACTGTGGGTTAAGGGCCTTGCTCAAGGAGCCAACTGTCGCAACTTGGCAGAGGTGGGATTTGAACCCTGGACCTTTTGGTCCATAGTCCAGTACCTTAACCACTAGGCTAGTCCTAATCTAACCACATCGTGATCCATGTATCGTGAAGTGTATCGTATCATGAAGTCCTTTCCAATACCCACTCCTAGTACTATTCACATTACCTCGCTATTTTAGGATTACTAATCATAAGTTTGTCAGTTTGAATCCTGTCTCTGCCAAACTGCCACTACTGGACCCCCAAGCAAGGCCCTTGCTTTCCATCTGCTCAGCTCCAAGGTCAAGTATAACGACACCCTTAGAGCGACTCATACTTGATCCAGGTAATCCCCATTTTACAAAGGTTTGGTTTGCGATTTTTTGACTCCATGATGGGAATCCGATAATACACATAAATACACATTCAGCAGAAACCCTATTCTGAATTTTGAATTAAACTTTTTCCACAGGTGAATGACATGCAGTACGATACTCTCCTGCACTCTTCTGTGCTAAACAAGGAAATCAGCAGTGCATGACATAGGGAGTGACGTGGCAGGAGTGCTGAGTGCTGGGAAATGGAGTGAGGAAGAGCCATGGTCATTTCAATAACCATTTTGGCTTTGTTTTTCACTTTCAAGACACTATTCAATAAATTACATGACCTATTCAACACTTTATTTTAAAATAAGCTTGTGTTAATGATTAGGTAGGTTAATGTAAGTGTTTTAAGCATGTTTAAGGTAGGCTATGCTATGATATATACTGTATATAGGAGCTTTTGCACAGGGGGAACTTTTTCAAAGTTCTTAGAACTGCACCCCGTTTGTCATGTGTTCACATGCAGGAACTGGGGACGTTTTAGCTCCTACTTCAAGATAGCCTACTTCATAGCACTCTGAGTGACGTACGTATGCGGTGATTGGTCCATACATAAGAGTACGGCAATAGGTCCAGACGTAGTGACACATGCTTGGTCCTGTGTTGAGCTCAAAAAACATTTTTAAATATACTTGTACTCCGTAGCTACATAAACAAGACATCTTTGTGCTAAAAATGAAAAAAGAGAGCACAGACAAATAGACCCAACACTGTTGTCCTGTCTTTCATGAGACACAGGAGGTACAAAGCCATTTTGAGTGGTCAAATGTCGTGAAATTTGCGAGCCTTATGTCACTTTAGCGTCACACAGCATCAATACTAAGCAATGTGAATGCAAACCAAAATAAGCCCTGAACAAATGTAGTTCTCAGAGGTGCTCTGCTGGGAGAGTTCCTCCCAAATTAGTTCTTAGGACATACATTCCACGTCCGATGGATTTTTTGGAATGTATTCCCATGGTAAAACGAGGACTACCTGTACAGTCTTCTGGTGTACAATCCAAGCAATTTAAGGGCCTTGCTCAAGGACCCACCAGTTGCCACTTTGCTGTGATGGACTTAAACCCTGAACCTCCTGGTTGAAATTCCAGTACCGTAACATCTCAGCCCACACAGTCCAAGTGTAAGCCTAACTCTCTAGATAAGAGCATCTGTCAAATGCTGTAAACGTCTATGTGATTTACTGTACATCTGAGAAACCCATACACACTCCGTCCCAGATTGTCCTCTCTCACCCTCCTCCTTCTCTTCTTTATCATGTAAGGAATGCAACCTCCTTGCTGAGAGCAACTGAAGTGGCAGGTGTTCTGAGAGAACACAGACGCTGGCATTTATCCTCACGCAGCTGATAGCAACACTTTCCCATGAGCGCTGGGATACAACACACAGCCTCTTTCTCAGATTCACATACATTTCCTAAAGAGACATCCAGTATTACAATCTGAAGAAGCTTCAAGAGGAACTCCAAATTAGAGATTAAGCGTGCATGACTTCGAACAAACATCCCCCCCATCTAGTGTCTGGCGTGGATAGGACTGCCAGCCCGACCTTTCGCCCTGTGTACTTATTTGTGAGGTTTCATTTGCATGAGAGCCTTTTATGGGGTGGAAGTGTTCACTCAGCCAGACCCTACACAGGCCTCCGCTTCCTGCCACACACTCGTTTTTCAACCCCCACAGCAGCTACAACAAGGCCTGTTTTCACAGAATCGGACTTCACACTCTTTGACCCCACGTTTGGCTACACCACAGAAGCAGTACTATTATCTAGCTTGCCCACGCGTGAGACTACACACTTCTGTATGAAAGCTCGATATCACAACATCCTCATGCTGCAGGCCTGGCCTCAAGAGAGCTGCCTGTGCTGCCATTATTATAATGCTCTATTCCCATGAGAAATAAATACACACATGTAGATGTAGGGCAAACACATCAAAAGTACTACATGTTGATGACCACTTAAATGCATTACTGTGTATATTTAGGTTTAAAAAGTTCTCACAGTCTGGTAAACAGAAAAAAAACTGTAAGGCTCCAGACTAACAGGAAAGAAAACAACCTGGATCAACATCCAATCAGGATATGTCTGCACCTCTGCTTGTCTGTCAATCATGTTGCCAGTCAATTAATGTCGCCTCCCCTTCATGCACTAACATTCCCCATTTGAGCCGTTGTAGAATATGTACATATGTTTAGTAGCTCCGACTTTCAATGTAATACCCAAGGGTGCAGCAGCATTTGTATAAATACATGAATGAGTTACATGCGAATCTACTCAATAGATCAATTACAAACCAAAAGAGGTCCAAACATTCACTATCAAATACAGCATGTTTATATTTACAGCACTTGACAGACTTACAGTTCTGAGCAAATGTCTTAGGCACCATTAGATTTGTTGTTTTAGCAGCAATGAACATATATAACATATTGCTGACGACTGGACCCCAACATTTCTAACTTGGATTTTTCACACCATAGCTTTAGCATTTTTTAGGGACTTTAGGGACTGTGGTAGCCTAGTGGTTAAGATACTGGACTATGGACCAGGAGGTCCAGGGTTCAAATACCACCTCTGCCAAGCTGCCACTGTTGAGTCCTTGAGCAAGGCCCTTAACCCACAATTGCTTGGATTGTAAGATTGTATCAATTGTAAGCCGCTCTGGATAAGGGCGTCTGCTAAATGCTGTAAATATATATTTAGCATATCTTAGACTTTTCACCCTGTTCCCCTGCAAAAAAGTGGTTTCTTGGCTGCTACCTTTCCAAAAAGACCACTCCTGATCAAGCTTCTTCTGACTGTAGAAGGGTCAACTTCCCATCCCAAAGAATCTGCTAGATGCTGCTATTGTGTAAATGTAAGGGGAGACCACACTAAATACTTGCCTAAAGAAGCTGTTTTCTCAGGTTTTTCAGTTAATACTATGTCTTAATACTACACTGCCTGGCCAAAAAGCTCACCACCTGGATTTAACTAAGCAAATAGCTAAGAGCCTTTAAAAGTTAATTAAGAGTAAATGTATTTAACTCTAACTGATGCAGTGAGTAGCTTCTCATTTGCTAAACAAACATTTCAAAAGTCACATCCTGTGGTCGTGGAAAAGATATTAATCTGTTTCAGAAGGGTCAAATTACTGGCATGCATCAAGCAGAAAATCATCTAAAGAGAAACTACTAAAATCGGGCTAAGATTATTATTACTGAAAAAGTGGAAGGACAGTGGGAAAAGATCACCTTCGAGGAAGGAATGTGGTCGGAAAAAAATCTTGAATGATCGTGATCGGTGATCACTTAAACGTTTGGTGAAATCAAATCGCAGAAAAACCACAGTAGAACTCAGGGATATGTTTAATAGTGAAACTAAGAGCATTTCCACAGGCACAATGTGAAGGGAACTCAAGGGATTGGGACTTCACAGCTGTGCCTTAGCCTTAACAGTGAGGCTAACCAGCAAAAATAGCTTCAATTTGCTAGGGAGCATAACGATTGGACTCTGGAGCAATGGAAAAAGGTCATGTGATCTGATGAGTCCAGATTTACCCTGTTCCAGAGTGATGGGCGCATCAGGGTAAGAAGAGAGACGGCTGAATTGATGCTCCCACCATGCCTAGTGCCTACTGTACAAGCCTGTGGGGGCAGGGCTATGATCTGGGGTTGCTGCAGTTGGTCAGGTCTGGGTTCATCAACGTTATGTGTCCAAAGAATCAGGTCAGCTGAATACCTGAATGTACTGAAAGACCAGGAGGATTTTTTCTTCCCTGATGTCACAGGCATATTCCAAGACGACAATGCCAGGTTTTATCAGGCTCAAATTGTGAAAGAGTGGTTCAGGGAGCATGAGACATCATTTTCACACATGGATTGGTCCAGACTTGAACCCCATTGAGAATCCTTGGGATGTGCTGGAGAAGACTTTGTGCAGTGGTACAAATCTCTCAACATCAGTACAAGATCTTGGGGGAAAATAACTCTGGACAAAAATAAATATTCTGACATTGCAGAAGCTTGTGGAAACGATGCCACCGCGAATGCATGCCGTAATCAAAGCATGAGGGTACTCACAGTCTCTCTTGTTAAGGCCAATCATGGAAACTTTTTAATGGTTCACCTCTTACACATTCAGTGACGTACAACTGAGCTGAGTAGTTGAAGGTTATGGGCATAGCTTAGAGGCCAAACAGTTGTAGCTTGGCAGAGTCAGGATTTAAACGTACATTCAACCATTAGTAGTCAAGAGACGTCCAGTGTGCAACCAGACCTTTGTTAATGTGTGTTATATGGACAGAAGTATATATTATAGCATTATATTATGTCCGGCTACCTGATAACTACAAGAGTGAGACATCAATCAGGTCTTTAATTAAAAACATAGGCGTGATGGGAGTGGGTTTTAAGTTCATTTGTGCCATATGTTTACATACAAGAGCTGTCATACAGCATTTCCTCTCAATAATGGACTTAATACAGATACTATCAGATCTGTGCAATCCTTCCGACCACACTATAGCAGGTGGTCTGTTAGCCTTAGTCATAAATAGCCATTAGTCCTTACACAAACACACAGGCTAACGTCATGGAACAGGAGTCATATGAGTGGTAGTGTGTGTGTGTGTGTGTGTGTGTGTGTGTGAGATCAGAGGGTTAGATCAGCAAGTCAGTTTAAGTTTCACAGCGTTACTTAAGCAAAAGGTGGCCAAGTAATTCCAAGAATGCCCCCATTCTGCTCCAAATGGACAAAGGGGCAGATAAAACTAAAAAAAGAGTGTTAACTGCAAAGTCATGAGGCCATGAGTGTGCAGCAAAAAGGCAGGCCAAGATGGTCATGGCAGGACACAGAGAGGAGTAAGGTCTCAGATCTAGCGCACATAAATGAAAATAAAAATAATTGTGAAGGAACGCGTCTCATGTTTGTTGTGTGTGTGTGTACCTTGTCCTGCTGTACTTGTGAAACAGGAACAGGAAAACCTGGACTTTTGACTAGTGAGGACTAATGAATTAATTAGCTGCAGCAGCCATCGAGTGCGTTTACACGCACTTAATAATCCGATCACAGTTGGATTTCTGCAGTTATCTGATTATTCAAGTGGTCATATATACAGCATACTCCCATCTACAATTCAGATTAAGAAATCTGATAAAGAGAGCTGGATTTTACCCCAGTAATCAGATTACGCATTGCATGTATACCAGTTACCCGATTATGATCGGTGTTTTCAGACTTCACATGTTCACGAGCCTTCCTATACGGTTGCCAGGTCCGCATATTTCTGATGACTTGGCCTTATTTGGCCTCTTTTTTCATTGACTTTAGTGGTTTTTCCTCGCTGGATCTGGCAACCCCCGAATTAAACATGTAACGCAGCGAAACATCTATTGAACACTTTGGGGAGAATCTGAAACGCAGTATATACGCAAGAAAATGAATCATTTGATTATTTAATAGTAAAGTTTGAAGTTTATGTCACATATTTCTATGAGATTATTGCATTATACACAACGATCTGACATTTTTTAACAGGTTTTTTTATTTTTTTATTTTTTACAAAAACTGTAACTTTTCAAAGAGTCATAAGATTTGCTTTAGGTTACTGAGGGTATGGTTAGGGGTAGGTGTAGCATTAATTAGCTTCAGTGATCAATGGAAGGGCCCAACAATGATAGAGACAAGTGTGTACTGTGGGGACTGTGGTAGCCTAGCGGGTAAGGTACTGGGCTATGGACCAAAAGGTCCAGGGTTCAAATCCCACCTCTGCCAAGCTGCCACTGTTGGGTCCCTGAGCAAGGCCCTTAACCCACAATTGCTTGGATTGTAAGACTGTATCAATTGTAAGTCGCTCTGGATAAGGGCGTCTGCTAAATGCTGTAAATGTAAATGTAAATGTGTGTGCCTTGTCTTCCTATACTTGTGATGACCAAATGTTCTGACAATGATAGGAAAACCTGGCAATTTTGACTTGTGAGGACTGTTTTGACGGTCCTGACTTCTTCAGTTGCTTTTTTTTGGCAAAAGAGCCAAAAGGTTACTGGGGTTAGGGTTAGGTGTAGCATTAATTGGCTACAGTAATCATTATGTCAATGGAAAGTCCTCATAAGGATAGTGAGACAAATGTGCCTCCATGTGTGTGAGGTACTGCATGGTCGCCTCTTGTGGACTTTGATGTAAAGACATCTGTTACTGATGGGGAAATGTAAGTGAATCCAGTCCACTACAAAATGCACGTACACACGAACGCACACACACCACAAGTCCTACGGAGGTCATGTGCAAGCAAACTCAATGGAAGCATGTATTTAAAGCTTCCGATCCTGCCTTCCCTCACACACACACACACACACACACAAACACACACACCCCAACACCCACACCCACACCCACACATCAGAAGTCACCAGACAGTGAACCCAATGACTCCACCCCTCCCCCAAAGCAGCCCTTATTCTCATTCACACACACACAGCTGCTGCCATATAGCTTATTTCTTATTTCTTGTGGGCTGAAATTAGCCTCATGCACACAATTGCTATCCCACACACCCAAAAACACACACATACACATGCTAACATGCAATACAAAGGATAATTATCTGACCCAGTAAAATAATCATAAATATAGGCAAATTATAGGAAACTACTCAATGATATTAGTTACTAATTTAGGTGAAATTATCCATATTCCTGTAGCAGACAATTTTACTTTTTTAAGACATCAATGTTTTTTGCCCAATCAGATAAAATTAGTAACGCATGTCAAGGAATTCAATGATTTCTTAGAGTAAAACCCAGGAAGGATACGAAGCGATCACATTAGTCAAATGAACCGCACTTTGGGGTCAAGCGTGCTCAGACGAGGTACAGATTTACATTTACAGCATTTAGCAGACGCCCTTATCCAGAGCGACTTACAATTGGTACAATCTTACAATCCAAGCAATTGTGGGTTAAGGGTCTTGCTCAAGGACCCACCAGTGGCAGCTTGGCAGAGGTGGGATTTGAACCCTGGACCTTTTGGTCCATAGTCCATAGTCCTTATCCACTAGGCTACCACAGTCCGACTGTCCGTGTTCCGTGTTCCGTGTACAGATCACTGATGTACCATCCGATCAATGTACAATTGTAATAAATTATAA
The DNA here is from genome assembly GCA_025084515.1 of Ancistrus triradiatus. Classification (NCBI taxonomy): domain Eukaryota; kingdom Metazoa; phylum Chordata; class Actinopteri; order Siluriformes; family Loricariidae; genus Ancistrus; species Ancistrus triradiatus. The sequence goes on along the minus strand of JAJAGP010000288.1, from coordinate 205,245 downwards.
CAGGAAATAAAGTATGTCCATCTGTGTGTGTGTGTGTGTGTGTGTGTGTGAGTGTAAAAGTTACTACCAGTGTGCTGGCTGTGTATGTCTTTCCGCTACTTATTTGTAACAAGCTGTAAATGGTGTTCGTAAGTCTATGAACCTGTCCTATTGTAAGTAGTACGGCTTTGTTTGTATCCCCACTACCTGTATATTCTCTCACCTATAACTATATGAACTGGTTCACGTTCACTCGCAGACTCTGTTTCATCTGGTTGATCTTCCGTGTTGTTTGTAATACTGTCTGTCAATGCATTTTTGGCGTCGGTCAAACAAAAGTATCAGGCCCATCATACCATCCTCTTCAGTGCTACAGCTTTCCCCTAGACAGGGCAGTAACAGTACATGACTTTATTGTCTATAATTATTGTGAATTTGCATAAATCACAAAAGGACGATATTTTATCGTATTGTGATCAATTTTGTGACAGACGATATGCTTTTCTGAGCATTTTGAGGACATCGTCAGTGCTTAACACTAATTATAAAGAGTGTAATTAGTCTAAATTAATTAGTTTAAATGGATGAAGTGCAGCACATTTTGAATAAAAGTCACTTTACTAAGTACGGGATAATATTTGTAGTTTATATAATAGTAGTTTTGAAGAATCTTTCGCTACTGATTTTGTCTGCGATCACATGTATCGTGATAAATATCAAGTATCATGAAAATGTCTTTCGTTATCGTGACTTTAATATATCGCCAACCCCTATATAAGTGTTTTCAGCGGCATTTCTGACACAGTTATGTACTGTTTACATGCAGCTTTGTTGTGAAAATACCTTTTATGGGTTACAATACAATAGCATAAAAAGACTGTAACAATGGTAATGTCCGGTCAAGGTCCATTTCGGTCAATTACCTGTTTCACAGAACATAACGCAGTCATTAAATGGCGCACACCCATATATATTAAGCTCCTTGGTTTAAGGTATATGCAACTTACGGAACGCATGCCCAGAATAACTACAGCATCAAACGACAAATTAACACAACACACGCAAACTGCAATACTGAAAATGATTACCACTATAAACACATGCAAGTCATTTATCAATCCATTATTCCACAGCAGGCCAGAAGAAGGGTGAACAAAAACCTCAACAGCATGCAGAAGCTATTAAAATAATTTAACACATTTTCTCACTCCTGGTGTCCTCACAAGGGTTCAGTTCTGTCTCGCTTGGTATCAACACAACATTCCCATCACAACAAAAGCCCTTTCACCAGTATCTCTCTCTTCACCTCCCACACTCCCTCTCTATGCCTACGACCATCTCTATGACTACGCCACGCTCTCGCTCAGGGAAGCCTGCTGAACGCACATACGCACGTCTGTAGAACATGCAATGTTATGTAAGCGACAGGGACTCGTGACTTATATATCTCGTGCAATAATATCAGAGGACATGTATGCAGATAAAGCTAATAAGGACGAGCGCTGATACTGTGATGGCGCCAAAAGGAGCTTCACTTTCATACTTCCTCAACAAGATGATGCACAGCGTTAGATAACCCTGGCTATCAGCTTTAAGGACGCGTTCCATCGCAAGTCACTGTTTTGTTTTTTTACATGTTTTGACGGAATGCTTGCATACCGTGGTGGCATACTTATCTTTAATGTAGAGTGTTATGATCTGTGACCTTACTGTGATTTTTACATATAAAATAGAGGTTTCTAATGTATAATCTAAAGAAAATCCGCCTATATGGCAAACCATACAATATCATATCCATTCTTATGAGTCTATATATGATTATCTATTGACAGTATATATTACTCATATAATATATATTTTACCTACATACACTCACAAGCCACTGTATTAAGTACACCTTGGTAGTACCGAGTTGGACCCCATTTTGCTTACATTCTGTCTTAAGTCTTCATGGCACAGATTCAGCAAGGTGCTGAAAGCATTCCTCAGAGATTTTGGTCCAAATGGACGTGACAGCATCACGCAATGCTGCAAATTCATCGCCTACAATCTATGATGCTAATCTCATGTTCCACCACATCCTGAAAGTGCTCTATTGGATTGAAAACTTGTGAATGTGGAGGCCATTTGATTCCATGTACAGCAAACCCATGGTCAGTTTGAAATGATTTGAGCTTTATGACATGGCACATTATCCTATAGGAAGCAGCCATCACAAGATGGTACACTGAGGTCATGAAGGGATATACATGGTCAGCAACAATACTCAGGTATGCATAACGAGAGCTCAGTATGCATTATTTCGTATAGTGAAATCTCTACATAGTTCGTGTATATATATATATATATATATATATATATATATATATATATATATATATATATATATATATATATATAATATATATGGGATGCTGTAGGGTCACAGGGTCTGTAGGGTCACAGACTAAAACAGCTAGGACACTGCATATGAAAGCAAAACTGTCATGTTTTATTGCATATTGATAAGATACTCCTGACTAAATGTCACAGTGTAATCTTCGTATTGCCATAATGTGCACTAATGTTTAATTGTGCACTAATGCTTGTGTTAGTAGCTCAGAGGCATTGTCAGAAGGGAAATGGAAGCACCTTCATTAATGACAGACGAGCTCAGCTCACATGCTTTTCTATCTCTGCATCGTCCTCTTAACTGAAAATCTGACATCTGGTTATGTCATTCCACTTTATCCAATGATGTGAAGTCATCGTTACAAAAAAAAAAAAAATCAACAATACATGTCAGTTTAGAACTTAACTAGAGCCATATTTGTTCACAATAATGTCACGTGCCACACAATTAGTTCCATATACAGTACCCTATCATAAACGTATCTCAAACCCATTAACTCTCACATCTTTGGCAGACTGACATGTGCTTCTCATTTCCTACTGGAAATATCATTTCTGCATGGAAGTCTCACTGTAAGCACTGTGTCAATAGTAAAGCACAGTGAAAAATATATAAATACGTAATTAAAAAAGAGGTCAAATATGGCAGTGTACTGTACTGTACAAATGTGTACTGTACTGTGTGTGTGTGTGTATCCTGTCTAACTATACTCATGAGGACCAATTGTCTTCACAATGATACAAAAAAAAGTGGGACTGTTTTAGCCTAGCGGTTAAGGTACTGGACCAGAAGGTCCAGGGTTCAAATCCCACCTCTGCCAAGCTGCCACTGCTGGGTCCTTGAGCAAGGCCCTTAACCCACAATTGCTTGGATTGCAAGACTGTATCAATTGTAAGTCGCTCTGGATAAGGGCGTCTGCTAAGAGAGAGATAGAGACTCTAAACTAGACAAGGATGTTTACTAGTGTGTAGTACAAGATTCTCAGATTCTCTTATATATAGCACGTGTTTTGTGCTCCTAGACACCAAACAAAGCTGTTCTATATTGTGTAATCTGTAGCCGTGTGTAATCCGCCTTAACTGTGCTGCTAAAAGTGAGTAATGTTTTAGAACATCATGGCCTAGTTTAGCCTTTCCAGCACCTTACCTGCTTCTCTCTCACTCACACACAAACAACAACACGGCAGCTAGGGCTACTTAGCATAACAACAACAAGCTGCCTTAGTAGGGAATCCTGCTAAAAGACCGACATGTTGTTTATGGGAGTTGGTATGATGCTGGTCAGTCAGCAACATACCAGTAAGATACCAGCAAGATACCAGTCCTGTGTTTGTCCAAGTTGGCTTACGCTGGTGTGGTGGTAGATTAGTTGATGAACTCGAAATGGTCTTGCTGGTAAAGCTGGTAAAGCTGGTTGACCAGCATACCAGTGTCCAAAATACAACACAACACAACACAACACAGGATGGTCTTTTCTGTTTTTATAAGCAGAGTAAGAACGAGAAAAATGAAAGGCGCAAGAAAATATTTAGCCTTTAGCTCTTATTCAGGGCGATCTGAGCAGTTGAAGCTTAAAGGGCTCGTTTAAGGGCTCAACAGCAGCAGCGTGGCAGAGCTGGGATTTTAATAAAACTCAAATTAGTAGTCTAGAGCCCTAACCAGTCAGCCATCACCTACATATTTACATTAACAGCATTAAGCAGGTACCCTTTTCCAGTGTGACTTGAGCTAAAATGTGTAAGATCCTGGCTCAGGCGCCCAACAGTGGCAGCATGTTGGTTAGACAGTTAAACATCAAAACCCCTGTTTACTGTGGTTTTCTATGATCTATGGATTTACTTCCTTACTAAGCCAACTTATGCCAAGTATGGATGTTATGGTTACTATCGTTACTGTAGCTAACTGTTAATCAATAAATAACCTTATGCAGATTAAATTACATTTGACCATCAGGTTTTTGTTGCTTGTTTTTTTCCCATATCAATCTAGACATGTTTAAGCCTGTATATTACACAATCAGATAAATATATATTGATCACTACTGGATCATTAACATTTATAGTCATTGTTCTAGCAGCATCTAACCTTATAAAACCTTATATTTGTGATATATGTAAATATAAAGTAGGGATTCATTCTAATGGCTGTCAATATAATGACATTTTAAACAGCCTGTGGAATTGTTTTCATCTGATTGACTTTACTTACATTTCATAACTTTCATAACTGTGGTAGCCTAGTGGTTAAGGTACTGGACTATGGACCAGGAGGTCCAGGGTTCACATCCCAACTCTGCCAAGCTGCCACTGTTGGGTCCTTGAGCAAGGCCCTTAACCCACAATTGCTTGGATTGTAAGAATTCAATTGTAAGTTGCTCCTGATAATGTTTCCAGTTGTATGTTCAGATTTCCAATTTCTCACTTTGCAGATGCTCTTATCCCGAACGATTTACACCTGATAAAAGTCTCACAATAAAGCAATTGTGGGTTAAGGGTCTTGTTCAAGGGTCCAAGAGTGGCAGTTTTGGTAGTGCTGGGGTTTGAAGTCTTTATCATCTGGACCATAGTCCAGTTCCTAAAACTGCTGCACCACCCCACATCCGTGCTTGGTGGCCAAGTAGGCCTGTGTACATTCCAGCTAAAGCATTTTGGTTTGATAGTTGGGAAAATAAAAAAGAATTGGTGTTTTATTTTTTATTTACATGGCTGCGTTACATTTGAAAAGCAAGCTATTTTCTTTTTTGAAAATTGAAGATTAGACTGAATTTGGAAAAGCAGTAATTTTGCATACCCGGATGTACATATACCATTTTCCTTCATTCAAAGCACAAACTTGCAGAAAAGAGCGTCGAGAACAAGGGTACTTCAGCACTCGACCCCTACTACGAGGAAAGTATCTGTAGTATGTCAGAAATTTTGGAAGCTTTCACATAAAGAATCAGAAATGTAAAACATAAAAGTGATACTAATCAATGCCGAGCAACAATTTTTTTTTCTAGTTTCCATGACGTTCTAATGCTTAATACCAATTTCCCAAGATTTCTGTTTCCCAAGTGAACGGCGTGAAGCTGCATTAAGAGATCGGACTTGTTTTTCCTTTCTCCACACTTTATTTCAAAATGAAAATGCTTTGGACGGAATATGCACCGACCTAAATATAATGAGCAGCAGCAATCAGCATTTTTTCCAATGCAAGAGACAATATCTATGTGCAAAATCAAAGCCTCCAATCTGGACAGGAACGAAATCAGACTGAAATTGAGTTCTGGTTAAAAAAAGAAAACAGGCAAGGGAGGACAAAACACAGACAAGCCAATCGGGTTGGATAATAAAATCACAGAGAAACACAGGTCCCGGTGTAAATCTAATCCCACCCGAATAGGGCTCGTGACAAGACACGCCACAGGCAGCATGAACAGGATTTGTGAGCCACCGTTTTGGCTTGTGCTAAACCAGTACTATTATTACCACTGCAGTATTGACGTGGGCAGATATGAATGATAGCAATGAATGAATGAATGAAAACAAACCCAGAGCCATAAATGAGCCATTCCAAGGGAAGTGATGACTGATGAACATGAGGACAATGTAAATATCAGTAGAGAATAGGATCATGTGTAAGACATATCAGACGATTACAGGATCACATGGTATACCTTTGGGGCATTTTATAAAGGTAAATGTTCAGTCCTCAGTCTTTCTTTTCTTCGCTCTTACTCGAAGGAGCAGATGGTCTGGAGCCATTAGTGTATTGTCAGTGCCTGTGTTTGGCTTGATAACCACTGAGCACTGCTTGGAATGACAGGTGCACCACCCTGGCCCCCACCATCTGCTAGCCCTGCCCACACACACACACACACACACACACACACACAAAGGAGCTTTCTCTGCAAGAACTGGCTTTAATTTTTAATAACAGAGCGTTTACACCCCCTCTAGCCAATACCATCCTGGAATACAACAGTGAGACCCATTACAGACATGGAGGTCCCATTCACACTGAAGGAGAGCTTCAATATCTGTTGAGCTACATGATTGGGATGGGCTGATATAAGGACTAGACTAAAGTAATACATAATTAAACCCCCCAAAAATGTCATTTTACAGTTCTCCTGAGGCACACTCCTAATTTCTGGACTTCTCAATACACCAGGAACAGGGTCACAACAAAGCCATTTGGTGTAAATTTCCAATATGCATGTGCATGTGCATGTGAATGACGCTTCGGGTGCATGGGAAAAAAACCCATTAAAACCCTGACTCGTAAATATAATTACAGCTCTCCTCATAAAGCTGCTTTACAATTCTGATTAATATGTCTCTGTGTATTGTTTACATAGATAGCACACGGCAGCTATAATAAACAGTGATACAATACGTCGCCTTGTTTACGAGCGTGTGCTGATGGGGGTGGTGCACTGTCTGTAGTACACACGCTACCAGACTACCAGACCGGTCAGTGGACTGTGCTGATTAGCCTGGGAAGGCATCTTTGCCTATCAGGCTTTTCCAGAAAAAGAGTGCCCTTTTGCAAAATGCTGATCCTGACCAATCGGAGACAGCCAGATAAGCATTAGTAAGGGTGTGTGTGTGTGTGTGTGTGTGTGCTTTGCTATATTACTCCACCCAGTTTTGCAGAGCTTACTTTGCCAGGGGCTACATCTTTCTGCTCAGCTACTTCTCAGCACAATCAGAGTACTACAGGTACACCTGCTCTGACCAAAAAAAAAATCCGGCTCGCCCACACAAACTCACAACAACGAAGGCTTTCACACCCACCTACGCACTACGTCTGGGCCTTTGATCGAGCCCACGTGAGCACCGTTCTACGTGGGTGTGCACGTTGTTTAGCTGAAAAGCCTGCCTCTTTAAACGGCCATTCATCTCAGCCGGTGCGTGCACATGCGCGTCACGACGGTCTCCATAAGTCATCGCGACCCGTCGTACACTTTGGACGCTCTGGATCTCGTGTACACCCAGACATTGGGTGTACGCAACGTTGTGGAGAGCCAAATCCCTTCCTTTCGCACTACGACCAGCTGCGCAGAGTATGCAGCGTAATGCCTACCTGGCTAATGTTTGCTTGTGGCTTGAATATCTGTCTGGCGGCTGTGCACATAAACAAACATTTTCTGCAGAGCCGCAGAAAGCTTGAGTAAAATAAAAAATGGTCAGGTTCTTCTGGACTGCATTCCTGCACTGTAATCCCAGAACCTACGACTAACAAACAAACGCACTCAGAAGCACAGGGGACTGCTTACTATGAAAGACAAGACCATCATGGTGCTGCATAGCTGCTTCAATCCAGCCCCAAACACAGGGTGTCTATAAAGTCAGTCCCACTTTTACATTGTTAATACATGCATCGATGTTGGTCATGACACTCATGGGGCTCACACTGATGTGATGAGGAAAAAACCTGGGCTCCTTGTGCCTCGTAGGAATCTGAAAACAGCTCCTCGGCTGTTGAGTAATACATTCATTCAAGTGGGACTTACTCTATAGGCAAGCTGTATTGTCCAAAACGAACCCCAAGGACCGTCGTATTAATCAATTAAATCTGCACCACACACTCTAATGATACAGGTACCGATAGGGTACCCTCAATCTAAAACCATGACAGCAAAGGAATTCATGCAAGTCCAACTGGATATTCTAAGAAAAGCAGACCGTACAAAATAATCAGGGATCATTTTCACCAGAGTGCAGACAGCAGCAGAAATCCGATTAAGACCAGCTAAGCAGCTAGTAATATACCCCCCCAAAAATGCTCTGCCTGTCCGCTAAGCCTCTTCAGACATTGATAGGTAACCATCCACCACTCTTATCTCCGAATGCCTGGCCCTTGACCTTACAACTTGACGATCACAAATCACACAAATCAAACACAGGTGTACAGGAAACTTTACGTCAGAAGGCAAAGCTTACCCTTTACTGCTGTGGCGGTGTCCTTGAACCCATACAGACTGGCATGTATTGCACCGATGCCCCGTTTGCAGCAGCTGGCAGCTTTGAATCGAACGAGAGCATCGTAACTGGCTGGTCCCTCATCCATCAGGTTTAAGGCGATATAGTTGAGTCCGTTCTGAAAGCCCGCAGACGTCTCTCTGCACATGGGACTGCTGTTTTCCTCCTCAAAGCCCTCGCCGCGACTCACCAGCGCAGACACGTTCTCCACAGAGGCTGAGCCGTGCCGCCTGGCATCGTGCGCGAACGAGGGGAAAACGGGTGTGACTGTGGTGGTGGAGGAAAAGGTTTCCGAACTGTGACGCCTCCGTCCCTGGGGGTCTGCTCGGATCACCTTGGCGCCCCGGTCTGGGTCTATTAGGTGCGTGTTGGTACCCCCAAGCAGGAATGACTCGACGGTTCGTGCCACCACTGGGTCGCCCAAATTTAACGTCCGCATACAGGATGAAGGGCTGGAGGGTTGTGCGCTGTCGCTGGGCTGAGACGCGGGCTGAGGAGGAGACGCGGTCACGCAGAACTTCATTTCAGTGTAATCGTCCGTAGTTATGCCATCCTGGCATGAGGGTGCCACCTGGGATGTGATGGGGTAACAGTCCACGCCTCCTTCCTCCTCCTCAGGTGGGGCGGTGCAGGGTGCCAGTTCCGGCACGGTATCGAGAGGGCTGAACAAGGTGGCATCCCCGGACTTGGGTGAGCCCAAGCTTGCGTTAATGTTCATGTAGTCAGAAAGTGGGGATCTCCTCTGCTCACTTAATGAGCCAAGTGATGAAGCAGGGCTCCCCGTGGAGGGTGGGGAGTACCTTGGGGTGATGTGGCCATAATCTATGTTTATGTACTCACCAGGGCTTTTGGGTTCAGAAGGCAATGGGTGCTCATTCATACTGGGCAGCATGCAGAACGACTCCAGCGGCAGACGGTTAGGTCGGCTGAGCCGGCATCTGTGGAGCAGGCTGTCAGCCCTGGTTTGCTTTAGAGGAGAGGGAGTCATTTTGGGTGTTGCCTTCTTTGACTCCTCTATTATTTTCCAGTTTTGCAAGTTCATGACAACGTACTGATCGCTGTCTCCATTATCAGTCCTCTGCTGTGGCTTGTAGCAGCGTGGCAGAGAGCTGTAAGAGAAGGGTTGTTTAAAAGGAGGTGGCTGTTCTGTGCCGCCCCCGACGGTAAGTAAGTAGTCTGGGGGCGTGGCAGAAACGCTCGGGTCTACGGGAGACATATTGAGGTACTCGCTGTTGGTTGATTTCCCATCTGAGCTGTCCACCGAAAGTTTGGAGCCACACAGCATCCTCATGTAGCCACTGTCGTCCAGGGAGCAGCTGCTGGGTGAGCTGGTTTTGCAACCGTTGGCTACTGTGAGCGGGTGTGTCCTTGGATTGATGATCTGCTTTGGCGCAGAGACACACATAGGACTCATCAGGATGTAATTCTCAGACCTGGTACCTATGTGGGTCAAACCAGGTGTCATTGGCATGTACCCATCATCGCCCAGATGGCTTTTATGTAAAGATCCAATTTCAACATCACCATAATCCTCGGGGTACGCTACTTTCGGTGACGCGGTGTGCCCGGGATGCCCTCCGTTTTTTACAGTGGCCCTCAAGAGGGTGTATTCGTCCAAAGATGCTGAAGACACCTGTGATGGCACCCTCTTCTGGTGAGGCATGGTGAGTGAGTAAGCTCTCTTTCTGTGGGCTTTCTCAAGATCCAAAATACCCTCCTCCACTGTTCGGGCACTGAATCTGCTGTGGCAGTGTGCAAAAACACCCTGTTTGTCCATGATCATGTAGCCATACAGATCACTGCCATCTCGCGAGGGAGGCGTGTTCGTGAAAGACTCCGGCGTGGCACTGCAGTGACTAGTTAACGGGTGGCGAGCGTCTCCTGGGCTGGATCCACAGTCATCGCAAGAGATGAAGCCAGCATCACTCGGCGAGCCAGAGATAGAAGCGGTGCAACTGGCAGGATGGGCATTGGTGCAGGGCACAGTGACGGGACTGGCAGCACTTGAGGGAGGGGAATGAGACACAGGCATGCACATGGACTTACTATGCTGGAGTGGAGAGGATTCAAATGTCCTGCATGGGCGAGCAGCCACTGTGTTGGAGCGGCTCAGGTGTGTCCGGTTTATCCCAGGACTCACTGGGCTTCCTGCAACCGATAACGAGACCGGTCTGGTCGTCCCATCTCCCTCACTTGCAGCTCGCATCCGGCACGACTTAAATCTCGTACCAGGTGACGACGCAGCCACGCTGTCTGTACGCGATCTCCTCGGAAGTCCCGTCTGACTCGGTGGCAGGTGATTGAGATGCCGCCTGGCGGGCACTGAGATCGGGTTTGTGGATGAGGACTGGCTTTTGCTGCGCGGCCGGAACTCACACATCAGCTCCTTCATCGCCTTCATCGCTTCCAAGATGGTTTCGTGGATGTTCTGCGCCACCACCGAGTCATCCACCTGCATCCACAGCTCGCCGGGTCCGATGGCCGCGGACCTGCCCACTTCTATAAAGAAAAAGCTGTCCGAGTGGCCACAGCGCCGTATATGCATGAGCTGCAGGATCACACTCGCTACGTCCGAGTTTAGCTTTATAAAACTGATCGTGCGGCTCGACAAACACAGCCGGTACACGCCGGTTAAATTCCGGATCTGTCCGAGTCCTTTCGATTTGAGATTCACTTGCCATACCTCCTTATAGGCGGCGGTGAGCGGCGTCACCACGCCGTAGTTCGTCTCGTCGAATCCGAGCAGAGACGAAGCCGAGTGGCTCGCTGATCCATCGCACGAGCGTCCCTCGTTCATGAGGTCCGTCAGGACGCAAAACCAGCTCTCCTGCTCCTGCTCGTTTTCGGCGGCCACGGCGAAGTACTCGTCCTTGGTGTACAGGGCGATCAGATGTTTGTGCTTCGCGTCCGCTCGCTTGTTGATGTTCAGGCACGAGTCCAGCGCGATGATCCGCTTGGCGGCCGCCTTGTTTCTCCATTTCTTCTCGTTCTCGTAGTACTCGAGGCGCGCCGGCAAGCCGTCGGTCGGCGCTTTGAGCACGAAAAAGCGCTTGTGGCCGTGCTTCTGCTTCTTCAAGTAGCCGCACTTCTTAACGCTGCTGCTGTTGTTGTTGTTGTTCGGACTGGAAAGCGACTGACCGGCAGCTGCCGGCGGACTCTCCATCCTTCCGGTGCCAAGAAAACAAGCTCTAGCTTCGCGGTCACTTTGTAGGAGCTACTGATCTTATATCCGTCCCGGCTCGTGTCTGCGCGTCCTGTGTCCGGAGTTGTTAAACAGTAAATAACCCATATCGCTGGAGTACGCAGGCGGGGGGGGAGAGAGAGAGAGAGAGAGAGGAAAAAAAACGTGACGTCCTACACATCCAGCTACGTTTCCAAAAAAACAGGAGGAAAAATACACACGCACTGACAGCCTACGAGGAGGCGCAACCTTAGAGGGAGGCGTATCCGCCTATCTGATCGAGTTATTCGGCTCATTGGTCGGACGGATTGAAAGATAGTAAAACGCACTTCATACGGAGCAAACAAACCACGCCTGTGTGTGCCACAGGCTCCGCCCACTGCCCGTTCACGCCAAGCGGCTTACTACCGCATACTACCGCACTATGGCAAAAAACAACGGACTGAAATATGGAGAAAGGAGCCGGGCGCGTAAAATGACATCTATTATAGAGCGAAAATGTGTTTTACAAACTGATCACGGCGAGGAATGTCTGCTGTAGACGTCTGTGTATTTTCAAAACCCTCTGTAAGGCTTAAATGGGGCGTTCAGGGTGGGTAGAAAGCTCATTCATTGCGTTTTAAAATCTAATTTCACTTTAACTTACTGCTTCGATTCCATTTTTATGATCGAGCGCTTTGCGCACGGCTTAACGTGTGATGATTTTAAATGAAGCCTTATGCCTCACGCGACCTCTATTTCCATATTCATCCACATTTCGTTGAGAATAAAGAGTATTTTTCATCTGTAAACACACAGTATGTGTGTATTTAGAATTAAACTGGCAATCCTCAACAGATCTGGCGTGTCTGGTTAGAAAAACGGGCTCTCGTTTTCTTTAACTCGGTATAGTTAAATAAGATCCAGCCATTTCATGAGCGTGCACCGAAACGCTCGTACATGTGATCTGCTTTGGGAGAGGGAGTCCAGATCCACGTCTCCCCTGTCAGGAGGTTCATGACGCACCCGGCTCATAAGAGATCATTCAGCCGCGAAATAGTAAACAACCGGCCGTGACGTTGCGCAACCGGAGCTGCGCGCGCCAGTGTCTGCGCAACACCACTGCCTCTAGCGTTTAGATGTGGCTACAATCCGAACACTTGTGTTTTACACGGAGTACGTTCAACACTTGGGATTCTATTCACATAGGGAGAATATAAAAAAAGGCGAACAGAACTTGCACAATATGTCTCACGTGGTCTCAATACGCAATCACAGCCAACAAGCATCAGTGTATCCTGTTTGCTTAGACTTTAGAAGTAGTCTAAGATAAACACTGTGCAATCTGTTTGCACTGGTATACTGTAATCCCTTATTTTTGAAGGGGGCAGGCTGAGGAGGATGACCCTGGGGCACTGTTGAGGGGCTATTGTGTGTCACTGATGGGAATGTGTGCAACAGAAATACAGCACTTAAGTCAGATCAACCACTTCGGTACACCTTGCCTTAATTCTTCATGGCACAGATTCAACAAGGTGCTGGAAATATTCCTCAGAGATTTTAGTCCATATTGTCATGATAGTACACATAGTTGCTGCAGATTTGTCAGCTGCATAAACATGATGCAAATCTCTTGTTCCACAAGATTCCAAAGATGCTCTTTTGTTTGTGTCATGGTGCGTTATCCTGCTGGAAGTAACCCTTAGAAGAGTGATACACTGTGATCATAAAGGGATATAAATGGTCAAAAACAATACTCAAGTAGGCTGTGGCATTTAAATGATACTCTGTTTGTATTAAGGGGCCAAAAGTGTGCCAAGAAAATATCCCCTACATCATTACACCACCAGTTAGGTGAGCTAGTGCAAATTGTAGTCTCAGTTGCCTGTTGTTAGCTAACAGGAGTGGCAGCCGGTGTGGTCCTCTGCTGCTGTAGCTGATCTATTTCTAGGTTCGATGTGTTGTGTGTTCAGAAATGCTCTTCTGTATATCTCAGTTGTAAAATATGGTTATTTGAGTTACTATTGCTTTTCTATCAGCTCGAACCAATCTGGCCATTTTCCTGACCTCTGGCATCAACAAGGCATTTTTGCCCAGAAAACTGAGAATTTTCTCTTTCTCAGATCATACTTGACCAGCCCCTCAAGCACCAACAACCATGTCACGTTCAAAGTCACTTAAATCACTTTACCTCCCCATTCTGATGCTCAGGTTGGTTCTTCAGCAAGTCGTCCTGACTGAGTCTAAATGCCGAAATGCATTGAGTTGCTGCCATGTGATTGGCTGACTAGATATTAGCATTAACAAGCAGTTGAACAGGATCAATAAATCAGCATCAGTAAATTTGCCAATGAGTGTATATTGTAACTCTGCACACTTTCCCACGTAGTAGTTAAACTTGCATACATAGCCATAATAATAGCTGGGAAATAATATAACCCTAGATATCATATCATATCACATCATATCATATCATAAACAAACACTTGACCCTGTGTACAAGAAAAACATTCAAGAAAACACTATAAAACTGAAATCACACCACTCTAAGTTTATGATGCATCATTATAGGCCTAAGTAAGCTCATTTCTGTGTTTAGGGAGGCACCATGGTTACCACTGTCACCACATAGCTTCAGAGGCCTGGGTTCGATTCCTAGCCCTGCAGCCTTTTGTGTGGAGTTTGCATGCTCTGCCCATGTCAGCTTGGGCTTCTTCCAGAATCCTTACACATTCCAAAGACGTGTTTGGTCAACTGGTGTCTAAAAAGTGTCCCAGTGAGTGAGGGAGTGTGTGCATGTGACGTTCGATGGATTGGTTCCTTGTCCAGAGTTGGATCAGCCTATGAGGCCCTACCACCTTGAATTGGATTAAGTGTTTAGGAAAATAAATGAATGTGTTTATACACTAAATTCACACTAGATAGGCTAATATACTTTTTGAACAGTTTTTTACATTGTTTATCAAGATCAGGGTTGCAGGTTGCCAGTCCATCGCAGAGATGCATAAGGGTAACTGTTGCAGCTCTGGGAGATGATTTACAGTTACATTTAGTCATTTAGCAGACACTCTTATCCAGAGTGACTTACAACTGACACAGTTTTACAATCCAAGCAGTTGTGGGTTAAGGGTCTTGCTTAAAGGCCCAAAAGTGTCAGCTTGGCAGATGTAGGATTTGAACCTTGGACCTTCAGGTCCACAGGCTTTAACCCACTTTGTCCCCACAGTCCCCCATCATGATCCTCCATCCGGCCTCCCCTCCCCAAGACAAATCCCAACCGTGCTTATGCGATGCCCGACCCGACTGCAAGTCACCACCGGGACTTGAACCTGGGTCACTGCGGTAGTGCGTGAGTGTAATAGCTAATATAATTGTATTAGTGCACCACTTGAGCGCAGTTACTATACTATACATCAGAAATCATTTGTTGATCCTTTAACAGCAATATTACTGTATGCCCAACGTCAACTTAGAGAGATATGGGAAACAGATCATTAGAGATAAACTAATACACAATTCTAATAATGTATCCAAATACAGTATTGTTAATACAACACAATCAAGCTGAAACACTAAGACGTAATAAGTGACAAGGCATTTTGTGTAGATTCCCAGTTCCAATGAAGTTGGGACGTTGTGTAAAACATAAATAAAAACAGAATACGATCATTTGCAAATCCTTTTCAACCTATATTCAATTGAATACACTACAAAGACAAGATATTTAATGTTCAAATGGATAGACTTTATTTTTTTTTGTAAATATTCACTCATTTTGAATTTGATGCCTGCAACACGTTCCAAAACAGTTGGGACAGGAGCATGTTTACCACTGTGTTACATCACCTTTCCTTTTAACAACACTCAATAAGCGTTTGGGAACTGAGGACACCAATTGTTGAAGCTTTGTAGGTGGAATTCTTTCCATTCTTGCTTAATGTACAACTTCAGTTGCTCAACAGTCCAGGTCTCTGTTGTTGTATTTTGCGCTTCATAATGTGCCACACATTTTCAATGGGAGACAGGTCTGTACTGCAGGCAGGCCAGTCTAGTACCCGCACTCTTTTACTACAAAGCCACGCTGTTGTAACACGTGCAGAATGTGGCTTCTCATTGTCTTGCTGAAATAAGAAGGGATGTCCCTGAAAAAGATGTTGCTTGGATGGCAGCATATGTTGCTCCAAAACCTGTGTGTACCTTTCAGCATTAATGGTGCCTTCACAGCACCCATGCCATGGGTACTGACACACCCCCATACCATCAGAGATGCTGACTTTTGAACTTAGCACTGATAACAATCCGGACAATCCTTTTTCCTCTTTGGCCAGGAGGACATGACGTCCATGAGTTCCAAAAACAATATGAAATGTGGACTCGTCAGACCACAGGACGCTTTTTCACTTTGCGTCAGTCCATGTCAGATGAGCTCGGGCCCAGAGAAGCCGGCGGGGTTTCTGGGTGTTGTTGATATATGGCTTTTGCTTTGCATGGTGGAGTTTTAACTTGCATTTGTAGATGGAGCGACGAACTGTGTTCCCTGACAGTGGTTTTCTGAAGTGTTCCTGAGCCCATGTGGTAATATCCCTTACAGAATGATGTCGGTTTTTAATGCAGTGCCGCCAGAGGGATCAAAGGTCACGGGCAGTCAGTGCTGGTTTTTGGTCTTGCCGCTTACTTGCAGAGATTTCTCCAGATTCTCTGAATCTTTTGATAATATTATGGACTGTAGATGATGAAATCCCTAAATTCTTTGCAACTGCACGTTGAGAAACGTTGTTCTTAAACTGTTGGACTATTTGTGGTGAACCTCACCAATCCTTGCTTGTGAATGACTGAGCTTTTTGGGGATGCTCCATTTATTCCCAATCATGACACTCACCTGTTTCCAATTAACCTGTTCTCCTGTGTAATGTTCCAAACAGGTGTTTGTTGGGCATTCCTCAACTTTCCCAGTCTGCCCCGTCAGCCCCTGTCCCAACTGTTTTGGAACGTGTTGCAGGCATCAAATTCAAAATGAGGGAATATTTGCAAAAAAACAGTAAAGTTTATCTGTTTCAACATTAAATATCTTGTCTTTGTAGTGTAGTGTATATGGGTTGAAAAGGATTTGCAAATCATTGTGTTCTGTTTTTATTTATGTTTTACACAACGTCCCAACTTCATTGGAATTGGGGTTGTAGTTATTTAGATATATAAGACTGTGAAAGTTACTATGAAAGTTATAGGTTTGTTGTACAATCTGGGATATATCTGATATGATATATATGAACATAAAACTATTAACTGAACCCAATCAAGCTTTAACACTGAGCCATAACAGTCAAAACCTTAAGTACATTATTTATTTATTTATTCAACATTTCTCTGTGTATTGGTTTTTTTTTTGTGAATAAAAAAGCTAGCTAATACTATTGTTAACATAATGTTAAGTTAATGTAAGGTGTTTAATACCATCCTCCAGTAAACAGTACAGTAACTTTCAGTACAGTTAACTTTTTCAGTTTTCATCTTGTATTGATTATGTTCAGTCGAATAAAACACGTTAATACCTTTGCAAACTGATTTTCTTTCATGCTTAACCAACCAACCAGGAAGTCACACCCCTCTTAACTGAATAATACAATGAAGAAGCAGCAGTAATATACAAACATATGAGAGATTTTAAACTGGAAGATTGATGTACGGGGAAGCATGACACGACTGGCTGTACCTGAGGGAGGACAGGCCTGATCAGGGATCCCAGCACTCCAACAGTGACCCTGCCGGCACTGCAGTGGCTTGGTGTCCCTGTCCAGACAATGCTTACAACTACGCCCTGTGCCTATAATAGGCACTTGGACCAGGATAAGTGGCGTTAAAATGTGGACGGGAAAAAAAAGTAACAGCCATTTATTTTAATTGCATTGGATACCCGGGCTAATAATTTCTTGTAAATTACTGTTGTTTTAGACAATAAACACTGTTACAATGTAGGCTAGAATTTAATAATGCATAAGACGTGTTACTTAACTCAAATACACATGTGAAACAAGTTTCCGATGCCACTATAGTCGCTATATATTCTCTGTAATAGTGTACAGTTAAAGATGAATAGATTGGGCCATAATGCAGGTACATGTGGTGCCACAATTAAGATATTATAAGATCCTAACAGAGTGTTTCAGATACACAACACATGACTAGGCCTGACCAGTTTCCCTGGTAGTTACAGTCATGAAATCTTGGATTTGAGCTCCATGTTAACAATGACTGCCAAGTGTGAAATAAAGGTGCACAAAGCATTTCCTCGTGTGGATTTCCTGGCTAGTAGCTCTGGATTGACTGGTCACAGTGGCTGGCAAGAGTAACAAAATAACACTAAGATCCACAGTAGCTTTGTGTAGCTTTGTAGCTCACTTTGTTATTTTTCCTCTTCAAACATTTTTCAGTTGACTGGCAACCAGTAAACATTTATGTGAAAACACTTTTCTGGAACAATATAATGAAGACTGCACATAGTGTCTCACTAAATTAAGCACTACATTTATCATGTTTTAGAGGCTGTTTACAGAGTGCCACTGCTGGATTGAAACAAGTCTACCAACCAAAGATTTCCAGCCACCAGCATCCAGTGGGCAGCATCCTGTGAGGTGGATGAAGGATTAGAGGATGACTACCACGAACAACATACTCTGACTTTACATCTACAAGTTGGAGCAGTATGGTAGATGTGTTTAATAGAGTGCACAGTGAGTGAACACAGTGTTAAAAACTCCATCAGCACTGCTGTGTCTGATCCATTCATACATCACAACACACACTAACACACCACCACCACCAAATCAGTGTCCACCACTCAAATATTACCTGATCTGTGCTGGTCCTGTGGGGGTCCTGATCATTCGAGAACAGAGTGTACAGGGGATGAACAAAGTATGTAGAGAAACAGATGGACTCCAGTCTGTAATTGTAGAACAAAGTGCTTCTATATGGTACATGAAACTGATCAAATGGACAAGCAGTGTAGAAATAAGAAGGTGGTCATAATGTTATGCTAAATACAGCATAATATATTGTACAAGGTTCAATGGGGGCAAAAAGTCTGAGAGCACTAGTGAAATAGTTGTTTGGATCTTTGTGAAGAAGGATTCATACTGCTGCAGAACCAACTGAAACCTCAAAGCATCTACTTGAAGACCAAAGAAGAGCTAGGAGTGCTGACTGTCTTGGACTTTCCTTCACAGCCACCTGACTTCCACGATCAAGCAATTATGGAGGCACTTGAAGACAGAGAAAGTCAAGCATTTAGTAACATCTCAACCTGCTCTTTGGAATATTGTGAAATCGTACCAGGATATCATGGCTCATGGAAGCTTGTGGAGTGCACGTCCACTCGGGTGCACATAGTCAAATACTTTTCACTCAAATTGTTATGCTGTTTATATGATTTGTAAGAAAAACAGTGTATTAAATGAGATAAACATGCAAACTTGAAGCATTCACTAGTGGTCTCAGATTTTCTTGCCCCCCACTTTACAGTACACATTGTATACATCCATCACCAGGAAAAAGTGGGGTTAAAACATGAATTTAAATAAAAATGACACATAGCACAGAAAGCCAGGCAGTAGTAGCAGGTTTGTTCACACCTTCTTAAAGGCAATTTTGCTTTCTTTTTTCTCTCTTTCTCTCTGGCTTTTGCTGGCACAGCACACCTTTCACCTTCTTATTCAAGGTCAGTTAAGCTAGGGCTGTGCATGGGCCAGTAGCAGCCAACAAATCAGCGATTTAGTCAATATGGTTGTGGAAATTGAATCAAATCATGGAGTGACATCCCCATATTGCTGCTGTCCACCAGCCATGAATAACTCAAGTGAGTCGGACTGATTCAGTCTCCAGGCGCCCAGTCAAACCAAGGGAGGCTGTATTAATGTATCTGAATTTCACACTGTCGCTTGTAAATGGCCAGGCTGAATGGCAGATTCAGCTTATCTGAGCAGAGCAGAACATATGGGCCAGATTTAATTCTGTGTCCTTCAGTAAGGTTGGGTCAATTACTTTTTAAGTAGTACTATCATCTGAATTGTATTTAATTTCTTGAGCTCATATCAGAATCAGAATCCTTTATTGATCCCCGAAGGGAAACTGCAGAATATGCAACATAATATAGCGACTGATGACTGATTGCTAGGTAGATTTGATTTCTGTCACCAGTTCCAGTCCTCATACCTATACTCAGACTACATCAGAGGGCCCTAACTCCCCCTCCCTTCCTCCTGCTGAGAAAGGAAGCCATGCCACCACAATGTACCTACTGGAGCACACAAGAAATCTCAATGACTGGACTAAATAACACCAAGAGAGTTACTCTCTCATATTCTTGTATACTTGTGTATTCTTGTATATATTGTATACTATTTATTATTTTATGGGGAGGCACGGTGGCTTGGTAGGTAGCACTGTCGCCAAACAGAGAAGAGGTCCTGGGTTCAGTCCCAGGTGGAGCAGTCTGGGAGTTTTAAGTTAATTGGTGTCTCTAAAGTGCCTTTGGTGAGTATGTGCACTACGATGGATTGTCGCCCTGTCTAGGGTTGTTTCTGCCTTGCCAGCTGGGCACAGGATCAAAGCGGATAAGAAAGTGAATGAATGAAGGAATGTGAATGTAATGTTTTATGGACTAAATAACACCAAGAGACTCAGTCTCTCATATTCTCTATTTATAATATTTATTTTATTATATACACGTTTCATATTCTACAGTTTTACAGTCTCATATATATATATATATATATATATATATATATATATATATATATATATACACCCTAGATTTGCTAAACTGGGACTGTGGGCCAAGATATTTGAAAAGATGCTTTAAGACAATGTAACAAGCACTATAATCCATTCAAGATTTAATCCTAATGTCATTCTCTTGCATTAAACTCTAAATAGATAGCATATTTGGTCTAAAAAGTAAAAAGGTAGTACATCAGAATAAGCCCAATGAACCCACAAACCCTCCCGTCACACTCTCTGAGGGGGCAAAGACTAAGCATGTTTTTGAGTTTGCTCTTTAACCACCCTCCTCCACCACGCAAATCAGCCCACCATAAAATTACAATTACGTACGTGATTCTTTCAACCGTGAAATGTGTTATAATATGCAAGCGAAGAGAGAGAGAGAGAGAGAGAGAGAGAGAGAAAATACGGCTTGTCCCTGATCCATCTGCTCACTCCCTCTTTTTGTTGAAGAATGTATATCATCCTGATATTTACACACAGCCAACCATTAATTAATGAGTTCATAATTGACCATTAAACTCTTATTCATAAGGCTGTAAATGATGCTGTAGTGAGGGTCTGGGTGTACTCCGGGTTTACTGCTAATTACAGTGGTGCTTCAAAGTTTATGAACCCTTTAGAATTTTCTATATTTCTGCATAAATATGACCTAAAACATCAACAGATTTTCACACAAGTCCTAAAAGTAGATAAAGAGAACCCAGTTAAATGAGACAAAAATTTTATACTTGCTCATTTATTGAGGAAATGATCCAATAGTACATATTAGTGAGAGGCAAAAATACGTGAACCTCTAGGATTAGCAGTTAATTTGAAGGTGAAATTAGAGTCAGGTGTTTTCAATCAATCGAGATGACAATCAGGTGTGTTTTATTTAAAGAACAGGGATCTATCAAAGTCTGCTCTTCACAACACGTTTGTGGAAGTGTATCATGGAATGAACAAAGGAGATTTCTAAGAACCTCAGAAAAAGAGTTGTTGATGTTCATCAGGATGGAAAAGGTTACAAAACCATCTCTCAAGAGTTTGAACTCCACCAATCCACAGTCAGACAGATTGTGTACAAAAGGAGGAAATTCAAAACCATTGTTACCCTCCCCAGGAGGGGTCGACCCACAAAGATCACTACAAGAGTAAGGCCTGTAATAGTTGGCGAGGTCACAAAGGACCCCAGGGTAACTTCTAAGCAACTGAAGGCCTCTCTCACACTGGCTAGTGTTAATGTTCATGAGTCCACCATCAGAAGAACACTGAACAACAATGGTGTGCATGGCAGGGTTTCAAGGAAAAAGCCACTGCTCTCCAAAAAGAACATTGCTGCTCGTCTGCAGTTTGCTAAAGATCACGTGGACAAGCCAGAAGGCTACTGGAAGAATGTTTTGTGGATGGATGAGACCAAAATAGAACTTTTTGGTTTAAAAGAAAAGTGCTATATTTAGAGAAAGGAAAACATTGCATTCCAGCATAAGAACCTTATCCCATCTGTGAAACATGGTGGTGGTTTGGGCCTGTTTTGCTGCATCTGGGCCAGGACGACTTGCCATCATTGATGGCACAATGAATTCTGAATGATATCAGAGAATTCTAAAGGAAAATGTCAGGACATCTGTTCATGAACTGAATCTCAAGAGAAGGTGGGTCATGCAGCAAGACAACGACCCTAAGCACACAAGTCGTTCTACCAAAGAATGGTTAAAGAAGAATAAAGTTAATGTTTTGGAATGGCCAAGCCAAAGTCCTGACCTTAATCCAATCGAAATGTTGTGGAAGGACCTGAAGCGAGCAGTTAATGATGTAAAAGGGCAGTTAAAACTTAAAGGGTTCACAAACTTTCAAGCACCACTGTATGTGACAGTGAATACAATTGGGAGGGGGAAAAAAAGGATTATTTATTTATTTATTATTAATCTCATTAATTTACTATGGCCACTAGGTCCAGGATTTGTTTTCAACTTGCCCCCTGTGCTGCCAGATAAGATGATTTTAGTTGACAAATATACACACTCCACTGACTGTTAGACGGCAGTCAGTTCTAATACAAAGTGTTGTAGGCTTTATACTTTTGCTGATGTTTGCTTGATAGAATGTCAGATAATTGTTTTTTTTAGTGATTAGATTTTATTGAAGTGATGACACCGCTGATGAGTATCAAGACCCTCCCTCCCTCCCTCCCTAGTAGTGCCATAATCTCTCGCAAAGAAGATTACAATATTCAATCTGACCCGATCATCTCAGATGTGTTTGGGTGTTTATTCAAGGGGATGAGCTTTATCCCTCTTAAGTCACGTTTTATGCCACCACAGACCCCTGTTGTAAATGAGCAATGATACGCTTCAATCCCCCCCCCCCCCCCCCCCCCCCCCACATTCTCAAAACAAATCAGATTAAACACATCTGTGTATCCACTGTGTCAACACCAGAATTGCTGTGTATTGTTTTCTTGTAAGACTTCTGTTTGGTGCTGCCTTGTTATTGTGGTGCACAGTACAGATCTGTTTTTGGCTTTATCTGGTGGATAAAGTCAGGGATTTATATTTGTTGGTAGAGCGTGGGCTTTAATCCTTTGGACATAGTCCACTTTCTGGATTTCTGGTGCAGAACCTCATCTGCACAGGGCTGCTGTGGCTACAGGCTTTCATTGGAAACAAACAGGATCTACAATAACACAACTAAACAGCTGTTTGAACATGGAGACGTACATATTTTATAGTGTTATAGCACAAAGTGTTATGGAGTTATAGCACCCACTTTGCAGGTGAGATTCCATATCCTGCACTAATTGCTTTGCAACAACAAGTGCTATATTCATAAAATTTATAATAGGTACAGAATAGGATTCAAATATCTCAGAAACTATTCTAAATGGGATTGTGGTGGCACAACAATTAAGGCACTAGTCTATTGCCCAAAAGGTTCTAGTGCTGCCAATGTTGGGCTCTTGAACAAGCCAACAGATCTTAACCCTTAAATGATTGTGTTTTCTGTTATACAACCTCACCTCAGAAAAAAAGTTCAGACTTATATTTACTTTAACCTTCATTTAATTGCAGACTGTGGTAGCCTAGCAGTTAAGGTACTGGACTATGGACCAAAAGGTCCAGGGTTCAAATCCCACCTCTGCCAAGCTGCCACTGTTGGGTCCTTGAGCAAGGCCCTTAACCCACATTTGCTTGCATTGTAAGACTGTACCACTTTTAAGTCACTCTGGATAAGGGCGTCTGCTAAATGCTGTAAATGTCAATGACAGTATGAATCCAGTATATTTTTTTCTCTGGTCAGCTTATTTAATTTGTTAATAAACATCATTCCTGTATTTGAGGTCTGCCACACATTCCATCCAAAAAATTTAGGATGGGGCAATTTTGGGTTGGTAATGAGGTAAAAATAATAATTTTCCTAACAGATTTCAAACAGGTGATGCTAACAGGTGATTATAATCATGATTTGGGTTGAAAGCAGTATCTACGAGGCTTTGAAAAGCAAAGGTGGTCAGAGGATCTCCAGTTAGTCAAACACATTTGAGGGATAATTATTAGAATGTTTAAAATCAATGTACCTCAAAGAAAGACTGAACATAATATCATGAAACAATTCAAGAAGGAATGGGACTGCGTAAAGGGCAAGGGCATAAGCCTAAACTGAAGACCCATGATCTCTGATTCTTCAGACGACACTGCATCAAGAAATGTCATTCATCAATAGCTGATAGAACCACATGGGCATCGGATTACTTTGGCAAACCTTTGTCAAGCACTATATTACACAGTTATATTCACACATGCCACTTAAACTTTACTGTGCAAAAAAAGATGCGTTATGTTAACCCCGTACAGAAGCAGCATCAACTCTCGGACTAGCATTGGAGGCATCTAGGATGGACCATCACACTGTATTGTGGCTGACAAATTAGAATTCCAGATCTTTTTGGGAAGACATGGACCAACCGAACCAAAAACAAAAAGGATCATCCAGCCTATGATCAGCATCAACTCCAACACCCAGGGTCTGTCATGGTTTGAGGGTGCATCAGTGCCCTTGGCAAAGGTCATTCACACTGTGCACAAAATTACATTGACATTTTAGAGCAACATATTCTGAATTCAAGACGATATCTTCCAGGGATGCCCCTGCATTTTGCAATGAGACAATGCTAAACAAGATAAATCAGTAAAAGAAAAAGGACTGAAATATGCAAATCCCTTACAGTCTTTCTTTGAGGTACATTGATTTCAAACATTTCAAGAAGTTTCTCACGCATTTGTTGACAAACTGGAGATCCTCTGACCATCTTTGCTCCTCAAAGACTCAGCCGTTTGAGGATACTGCTTCTGTACTGGGATTACAATCACCTGTTGACATCACCTGTTTGAAACCACATCCCTATTTAGTTTTTTTTTTTACCTCATTGATAGCCTTAAATTGCCCCCATCCCATTTTTTTGGAATGCATTGCAGGCCTGAAATGCAAGAATGGATGTTTATTAACAAATGAAATGATTTTGAACAGAGACAAAACATTAAGATATCTTAGGTTTATACTGTCTGCAATTAAATAAAGGTCAAAATAAATGTAAGGAACAATGCATTTTTTTTAATTTGCATTTTCCATACTGTCCCAACTGTTTTCTGATTTGGGCTGGACAATTCTGTATTAATGTGACAAGCTCTTACACAGCTAAACTACACGAGGCAGTTAGTTTGCAGCACATTATAATTACAAAGTTCTTAGGCCAGTTTTGATTTGCTTCGTAGATTAATTGTGGGCGAATGGTGTAAA
Source organism: Ancistrus triradiatus (assembly GCA_025084515.1). Classification (NCBI taxonomy): domain Eukaryota; kingdom Metazoa; phylum Chordata; class Actinopteri; order Siluriformes; family Loricariidae; genus Ancistrus; species Ancistrus triradiatus. The sequence goes on along the minus strand of JAJAGP010000288.1, from coordinate 180,192 downwards.
AAAGATGGACAGCATTAAGAAGAAACAAAGATGTTGAAAATAATATATAATTTTTTTTAATAAATGATGAAGGGACTGTAAAGTCATGATGTAGCTGTTCATGGTTTTCAAATCTGGTGTGCTGAGAAAAACATATCTGTTGACTTTAAAAGAGTCACCAAAATAAAGCGGAAGCAGATTCTTTGTTAATTGTATGGCACACACTGAAGAACGGAAAAAGTAAATCCTGCTTTCAGCAGCTTGTTGACTTCTGTGCAGGACTGAACAGGTAGGAAGAAGAATGCAGAATAATTATTTTTCATGAATGTTATTAATAATACATTTATTTGTGAAACATGTGTATTTAATCATGTGCAATTTTATAGATTTTTAATATAAAAGTAAAAAAAAGCAATAAGCCACTCAAGGCCCTGCATTATGGCCATTCTGTCACAGTAAGGGGGTTGATTGGTACAACTTGCATTGGTAATGCATGGCCTCATATGGCTTATTGCTTTATTATATATTCTCCAATAGATCCACCAACATATCCTAAGCTGTGAAAGAGTGTGATGAATGACATGACAGAGATTGTCTACAAACTGTCTGAAAACAAATCACTATTCATCAATCATAATGTACTTGTAGAGAATTGACTTGTGTACTCTGAGGATGTCAGTATCGGAACAGTATTGGCGCTGCCCAATTGATACCCTTTGTTCTGCCGAAAATTGAAGACTGGGTTAAGGGGAATTATAATTTAATCAGAATTAGTGCTTCATATGCAAATCTGTTTTATCTACTTCCATGTTTGAATGCTCCACCAAAACTGTTACCTTCTAAACAACATGAGAACCCTCACTAACTGCATTTATACTGGACTAAATAATGCCCATATATTTCCTTATATTCACTATTGTACTCTATTTTATGTATATTTAACTTCTGCCAATTTACCCCACAGTCACCGATCATATTATGTACACCTCCTTGTTTCTACACTGGTTGTCCATTTTATCAGTTCCACTTACCATATACAGTGGTGTGAAAAAGTGTTTGCCCCCTTCCTGATTTCCTATTTTTTTGCATGTTTGTCAGACTTATGTGTTTCAGAACATCAAACCAATTTAAATATTAGTCAAAGACAACACAAGTACACACAAAATGCAGTTTTTAAATGAAGGTGTTTATTATTAAGGGAGAAAAAAATCCAAATCTACATGGCCCTGTGTGAAAAAGTCATTGCAAGACTGTATCAATTGTAAGTCGCTCTGGATAAGGGCGTGTGCTAAATGCTGTACATGTAAATGGTTTATCATTTAGAGAGAGAATTCACTGTTTCTAGCCACACCCAGGCCTGATTATTGCCACACCTGTTCTCAATCAGGACATCACTTAAATAGGACCTGACTGACAAAGTGAAGTACACCAAAAGATCCATTATCCAACATTGTCCAAAGAACTGCAGTCCTCACTTGCCTCAGTTAAGGTCAGTGTTCATGCCTCCACTATAAGAAAGAGACTGGGCAAAAATGGTCTGCATGGAAGAGTTCCAAGACCAACAAAAAGAACATTGAAGCTCGTCTCAATTTTTACAGAACACATCTTGATGATCCCCAAGATATTTGGGAAAACATTCTGTGGACTGACGAGACAAAAGTCGAACCTTTCGGAAGGTGTCCCCCATTACGTCTGACATAAAGTAACACAGCATTTCAGAAAAGGAACATTATACCAACAGTAAAATATGGTGGTGGTAGTGTGATGGTCTGGGGCTGTTTTGCTGTCTCAGGAACTGGAAGACTTGCTGTGATAAATGGAACTATGAATTCTGCTGTCTACCAAAAAATCCTGAAGGAGAATGTCCTCCCATCTGTTCGTGACTGTAAGCTAAAACAAACTTGGGTTCTGCAGCAACACAATGATCCAAACCACACCAGCAAGTACACCTCTGAATGGCTGAAGAAAAACAAAATGAAGACTTTGGAGTGGCCTAGTCAAAGTCCTGACCTGTTGAGATGTTGTAGCATGACCTTAAAAAGGCCGTTCATGCTCAGAAACCCTCCAATGTGGCTGAATTACAACAATTCTGCAAAGATGAGTGGCCAAAATTCCTCCACAATGCTGTAAAAGACTCACTGTAAGTTATCACAAACGCTTGGTGCAGTTGTTGCTGCTAAGGGTGGCCCAACCAGTTATTAGGTTTAGGGGGGGCAATCACTTTTTCACACAGGGCCATGTAGGTTTGAATTTTTTCTCCCTTAATAAAAAACACCTTCATTTAAAAACTGCATATTGTGTTTATTTGTGTTGTCTTTGACTAATATTTAAATTGGTTTGACGTTCTGAAACACTTAAGTGTGACAAACATGCAACAAATTAGGAAATCAGGAAGGGGGCAAACACTTTTCACACCACTGTAGATTCACTTTGTAGTTCCACAATTACAGACCGTAATCCATGTCCATTAGAGAACAGCGTAAAGGGGACGAACAAAGTATGTAGCGAAACAGATGCACTACAAGGGTGCATCTACAGTATATGGCAAGAGGAACACTGAGTGTAGAAACACAGAAGTGTACCTAATATAGTGATTGGTGAGCTTATTTATTTTCATAAATATAATACTAATCTAATGTAATTGAATTGAATTCTTACATATAACATCTACACTGCCCAAGAAGGTTGGATTCTTCTTTGAGTCTTGGTTCCCTAAAGTTTCTAGATGTTTTTAAATTTGATTTGAAATGATGTTATATTGTAAAAGTGCTATATAATCTGACTTTGGCTTGTGTCTGCATTGGTAGGCCAGGGTATTAAACTGCTGCGGCACTCGAGCACTCAAGTTAATGTTAAGTTAAGGTACTGGACTTTGGACCAGAATGTTCAAATCCCACCTCTCTGAAGCTGCCACTATTGGGTCCTTGAGCAAGGCCCTTAACCCACAATTGCTTGGACTGTTAGACTGTATCAGTTGTAAGTCGCTCTGGATAAGGACATTTGATAATGAGATAAATGTAAATGTAATGTCCTGCCTTGTTGAGAAGGTGGAAGTTTATGGTAAATGCCTTGCTAAGAGTCGCTGAGGTGTTACCTACAACCCATTCTAGGGCTATTGTTGTCTGTGAGACTCCATGCCTGTAGGCTTCATATTATAAATCTGCTAGCAGTGGGTGTAGTTGAAATAACTGAGCTCACTAATTAGATAGGGTCATAAAGTATGTGAACATAAAACATTACATATAAAACACTCTGTTTAGATGCTTTGTTTAGGAAATTATTTTATGTTATTTTATGTGCATGTCAATACATTTACTCAAGCTGAAAACATGTTCTGCTCTGTATTATATTACAATTTTTATAGATTCACTTAGGCATCGTGTAGCTACACGTTATCTACTTCATCGATAATTGTCTTTAATGGCCTTGCACCTTGTAGTAGCCAATATCTTTTACAACATCTCTGGAGCCAGCGGTGTTAGCCTTTCTCTGGTTTAGTGACTACAGTAATTGCATCCAGACTGAACCGGAGCAAGACCATAGAGCACAATCAAACAACCTCTCAATGATTCGACTTGGACTGAACATGACCATCCAAACTAGATTATTGGCCAATATGCTAGCAATTACACCCTTGAATACCTCTATTATGTTTCCTATACTCACCCCATAATCGAAAATTAACCCTAATCTAATCTGAAATTAACCAGAAAATCTCTACAACTTTAGTGTCTCATTAGGTGTATGTAAGTGTCTAATTGATTGTCTGGTGTCTTTGCATTAACAAAGCAAATTCTTGAAAAGTGGATGAAAAGGTTAATTCAGGGTTAATTCATCTTGGTCAGATTGGCAATCCTGTTAGAGAGTTTTATTGTGTATTTGTGTTATTTTCACTTTACTGGAACCGCAGGTTGTATTGGTTTGTGCAAAATGATGACATTATGGAGGACAAGATATAAAGGACAAAGTAAAACACACAACTCACATTTCTAGGCTTTTTGTGTTGAATAGAGCATGTATGGGAGGTACTGTAGGTTTTTAGAGAAAAATGAATAGGAAAGAAATAGCAGAGATTTGAAGGTGAACTTCATTAAATCACACAACCACCACAATCCCTCCCATTTGAGAGCCTTCTTATAGGGCATTGGGGGAATCACTATAATTCATATTAATGTATTTATTTATATAGCTTTTGAGAGAGCAATTATGTAATTTCTCTGAAAAATATAGCATGTATTGTTCTTACAATAAACATAATAATACAAGTACAGCATAGTTATGAATGTTTATGTTTGGAGTGTTAACATAAGTCTTTGGTTATCTATCAGTTGTTGTGCTAATCTGTCTTATAATTTGATTGGGTAAACCAATAATATACAGTCAAATTTTACGTATTCATTAGACTGGTGTATTCATTTGACAGAAGTGGTGAAGAGGAGAGATTATTCAAAATGGTGTGGACATAAATAGGGTTTATGTCTAAACTCATACTCAACATTCATATATCAATGAATTTGCCATTTTTATACAAACCGTTGAAGAATTAATCCTGATCAAACCTAACAAATGCAATCCATATACACCTTTCCATGACCTTTACATTAAATTGTCGCTGCAAGGTTGCCCAAGGCACAATTTAAATAAGCACAATTTTTTCCGGTTAGGACTTTTTTTTTTAATGGATCATCCAATCTTCATGAAAGCATTCTGTTTGCCCAAGAAAGGCATTTTGTGGTTTAAATATATACACAGCCACCCTTGGGAGCCATTCCCACTGTTTTGTTTTCACCTCATTGGGGCATAGGTTCCCATGAGTTATGGAGAGAACAACACTGTGTTCAATTCACCATGGTGAAATATGAATTTCATTCAATTATATTGCTCCTGGAACATTCAGCCCCCTGCTCACCTCATCAGATATTGGACCGCTGGCATCAATATTCATGCCCCCATTATAGGAGCATGTGGCTGTGGAGAAGCAGTGGATTTAATCAATGCTATAGCCATGATGTATTCTATTAGGGTTCATTTGCATTCTTGGGGAAAAACAAAACACCACCCCCGCAGTTGCTGATGGTCCTAACATCAATTGACCTGCTAAAGCAGACAGTCAGGACTCTTTCTCATGATTCACTGCTGGACCATGTTTCATTCTCACCTCTGGCCCCTCTGCAGCCTTAGTGTTTTTAGCATCTAATCCTGGAATCCCATTTAGGCACAGGTCTCTGACTGAATACTATTGTTTTAGTCTGACTAGAACATCTTTTCCTTACAAGACTATCCACACCCCTTAAAAAGGTCACTGGTTTACGTGCTTGCGCTGAAATATGTGCAACACACCCAGTAGAGCCTAAAAGAGTCCCTGTGGTGTTTGGGAGTCTCTGATTTATGAGCACGGGCATCTGTTTAGAGAGAACTGGGAAACATTTAAATACACACCCTAAATACAGAGAAGCTGTAATGATAACACCTGTTCTCTCACCCTGTTGTCAGGCTAAGGAACATATAGCCTCAGACACATTTGGAAAGCACTTAAAAAATACTGCATCTTTACAGAGACTCAGGACCAGACCCCAACTGAGCAAGCAGAAGACGGAATGAGCAAAGGAAATAATTCAGCTGACCAAAAAAAACCCCCAAAAACCCCAAACCCTCATAGGACCAGACTCAAAACTAAAGCTCATTGTTATGTGATTGACACTGGATAGAGAGATTTTAATGTTAAGCTTATAGTAAGTCCTAGTGATTAGGAAAATGTGAACAGTGGACATTTGAATAAGAATCAAAAGTTCTTGGGACATGAAAATGACAATGAGGTAACAAAACAAATTAAGGCAGAAGGAATCACAGCAGGATCTCGCACCACTCTCCAGTCAGGTCATCGGGGCAGAGACGTATCACAGGACCTTCGTTAGCACCAGTGAAAACAGATGCAGAAATTCTAACATAAAGGCAGAAATCCCATCCTGCAAAAACTTATTTCAGGAAAGTCCCACCCTCCACAACCCTATTTCCTCCCCCAAACCACCCCCATAACCCCTGAAGCCAGAGCGACATACAAGGCTGTATGAATAATAGACAATTAACAATTAATCACATATTGAAAATATTTTCACTAGCAGCGGGTATTGGAAAGAACTTCATGATACAATCTGCATCACGATACCATTATATCACAACATATACATTTTGTGATATACTGCGATATTCCACATCGTTCACTGAAAATATAAAAACATCTGAAATACAAGTTACAGTGTACAATCTGAATCATCTTAATACATCACACTGATAATTCAGTCAAAAATGTCCTGCAACATCTACAGGAGTGGAGATTGTAGATTACAGCCCATTTAAAATGTTTTTTCTTCTTTCAGAAAGTCAACATTCTCAGCTGAAAATCGATGTAGTATATCACGAAATAAAATATCACGATATATTGCAGTATCGATTTTTTTAGCATAACCTTAAATGTACACACACATACAGTGGTGCTTGAACGTTTGTGAATTGTGAACCTTTAGAATTTTCTATATTTCTGCATAAATATGACCTAAAACTTCATCAGATTTTCACACAAGTCCTAAAAGTAGATAAAGAGAACCCAGTTAAACAAATGAGGCAAAAATATTATACTTGGTCATTTATTTATTGAGGAAAATGATCCAATATTATATACTAGTCAGTGGCAAAAGTATGTGAACCTCTAGGTTTAGCAGTTAATTTGAAGGTGGAATTAGAGGCAGGTGTTTTCAATCAATGGGATGACAATCAGGTGTGAGTGGGCACCCTGTTTTATTTAAAGAACAGGGATCTATCAAAGTCTGCTCTTCACAACACATGTTTGTGGAAATGTATCATGGCATGAACAAAGGAGATTTCTGAGGACCTCAGAAAAAAGAGTTGTTGATACTCATCAGGCTGGAAAAAGTTACTAAACCCTCTCTAAAGAGTCTGGACTCCACCAATCCACAGTCAGACAGATTGTGTACAAATGGAGGAAATTCAAGACCATTGTTACCCTCCCCAGGAGTGGTCGACCAACAAAGATCACTCCAAGAGCAAGGCGTGTAATAGTTGCGAGGTCACAAAGGCCCCCAGGGTAACTTCTAAGCAACTGAAGGCCTCTCTCACATTAGTTAATGTTAATGTTCATGAGTCCACCATCAGAAGAACACTGAACACGTGGACAAGGCAGAAGGATATTGGAAGAATGTTCTGTGGACAGATGAGACCAAAATAGAACTTTTTGATTTAAATGAAAAGTGTTTGGAGAAAGGAAAACACTGCATAAGGACCTTATCCCATCTGTGAAACATGGTGGTGGTAGTATGATGGTTTGGGCCTCTTTTGCTGCATCTGGACCAGGACGGCTTGTCATCATTGATGGGACAATGAATTCTGAATTATATCAGAGGATTGTAAAGGAAAATGTCAGGACATCTTGCAATGTCCGGGGGGGTGTCACAGCAGATACTGAAAGCAAAGGTTCACATACTTTTGCCACTCACTAATATGTAATATTGGATCATTTTCCTCAATAAATAAATGACCAAGTATAATATTTTGTGTCATTTGTATAACTGGGTTCTCTTTATCTACTTTTAGGACTTGAAAATTTGATGATGTTTTAGGTCATATTTATGCAGCCATACAAAAAATTCTAAAGAGTTCACAAAATTTCACTCAACACTGTACACACACACACACATATATATATATATACACATATATATATATACACATATATATATATATATATACACATATATATATACACACACACGTACACATTATGTCTACCCCTTGGATACTCCATAGGCTAGTCTTATACGGATCCACAGAGTTTCCCGGTGATGGTTTTTACAGAGTAGGTCACCTGGTCTATTTCCAACCCATTTTAGGGCACATTCACACAGTAAGGGCACTTCAGAACACCAATTAACCTAACACGCTTGTCTTTGGAATGTGGGAGGAAACCCAGAGGAAAACCACGCAGACACCAGGAGGACATGCAGACTCCACACAGACGGAGCCCAGATCTTGGAGCTGTGAGGCGATATAATATATATGGTCATTAAGGTAATTAGCACATTTGCAGCACAGCCTCTGGTGCAGAAAGTTTTATTAAAAAACAAAGCTTTACGAAACAATGCGCAACATGGGAGGCACTGAGGGAATCAATGCAGTCAAATGATATTTAATCATCTTGAACAACAACAAAAGAAAATCAATGTGGTGGCCAAGGCTGATATTAAATAAATCAATGTATGAGGAAAAAAATGCAATCTATTGGCTATTAAGGCCATACCTGGTACACTACAATATCACATATAACTTTGCTATATAATATGTAGTATATAAGAATGAATAAAAAATATGGTTTTCAGACCATGATCACATGTGCAATTTCATAGAATGGATCGTAGACGTTAAAAGATGCACATACTTTAAGCAAGCTTACAGGGAATTTGGCTTCATCACATAGGACATCAGGAGAGTATCTCCTTAGTAATTAGCCAGCTAGTTTAAATTTTTTACTTCAGCCATACCAATGCATGAATGACCTGTTAACTTCTGTTAACTTCATCTCACTAGGTATTTTACAGTCATTTAATCCATTATGGACAATTATGGACCATGGACCATTATGGCAGCAAGCGACACTGATTGTTTTTTCACCATTATTAGACAGGAGAACAATTTAGTGTAGTCTGGGGCTAGACACAGGGTTTCCGTCAACCCTAATTAGTAATAAGCAGATAAGAAAATAATGAAATGAATGAATGTTTGTAAAGCACAAAGCAGCTTTACAAAGAGAGACCCCAAATGAGCAGCCAAAGGCAACAGTGGCAAGGACTCCCTTCCCCTTCCAAAAGGGGAACCCATCCTCATATGAGAGTGAAACAACTTAATTCTTCATTCCTTGTCTAGCCGGACAAATTAAACCAGACTGTTTTGCATATTTACATTTACATTTACAGCATTTAGCAGACGCCCTTATCCAGAGCGACTTACAATTGGTACAGTCTTACAATCCAAGCAATTGTGGGTTAAGGGTCATGCTCAAGGACCCAACTGTGGCAGCTTGGTAGACGTGGGATTTGAACCCTGGACCTTCTGGTCCATAGTCCAGTACCTTATCCACTAGGCTACCACAGTCCCATATGAAACATAAGACGTCTAGAGTGGCATTTTGTGTTTAAGACTTCTGAGAAAATTAAACAGGTTTGGCTGGACTATAAAGTTTATAATGCCTGCATCAGATCTGGGAGACTGAGTGTACAGGTGAGATGATTCAGTGCAGGTGACTTCAGATACACTGAATCATCTCAGGATTTTCATGTGGGCAAGCTGTGTCTCAGTAAAGAGCTAAAGCATGAAGAGAGAGAATTCAGTGTAGAGGGTAAAGATTGGCTGAACAGTATCTGTATAACAAACTTGTTACAGTGACACAAGCATTCTTCTGTAATAGGCTGAACTTTTCTTACTCATCAGTGGCGGCACCTTCCTGTTCGTCCCACTCTAACCTTCTCTCCACCTCCTCTTCATTCCTTGTCATCCCACATAATCCAAATCTGATAACCATGACAAAGCAGAATATGGCACATGCAGTCGTCTTAAGGAGACGAGATAGAATGAGAGTACAAAAAAGAAACCATACATTGATCAACCTTTGGAACTTAGCTCGAAGCTGGAAGTAAGAGCAACACCTTTGTACAGTATTGGACTATAGATCTGAGTGGGTGTGGGTGAGCAATCAGGAGCAAAAGATCAGCAAACATGCTGTACAAGCACACATTACATTTATGCAAGAATGGTTACGTAAATACACTCTTACAAGCTAATTACCTACAGTTTTTAAAGCATTTTGTTGTCGGACAAGGTAACACCTGACCTTAATTCTAGCTTTACAATGCAGTCAAGGTCTGGAGTTTGTTCTTGCCAGTTTACCAATATCACTACACTATACAGCAAAAGTGTAGTATCAAGTGTGCCTGAAGCCTCAATTTTATAGCATATGAAATGGAAATGTCTACAAGTTTAGACAAACACTGTTTCATGTTGAGCCTTTTCATTCTTCCTCTACAATTACCCTCCTATTTCCCTTGAGGTTTTAATGCTGATAAAAGCCATACATCAGTCGTATTTGTTTAGGATCACATGACCAAAGACAATGCATAATTATGAACAATGATGGATAGAGTTCATTGAACCCAAGCTTGACCCGAGGCTCCATCGCCTACAGCCTATATTGCCACAAATCATTCTATACATCAGCGAACACAAATCTGACACGTTTTTATTACATGAGATCAGAGTATCATCTTGAGAAATCTGGAGCAGGGTTCAAAATTAGAGCTTAGAGAAAATAAAGTGAAAATACTGCCATTGGGTGAAGCAATAGGAAAGATCTTCTACAGAACTCCTGTGTGGAGTTTGTATGTTTTCCCATGTTATGTCAGTCTGCTTTATGCTCACATTCCAAAGACATGCAGTGTTGTGCAAAAGGTCACCATTAGATTAGATATACCACTGTTTTAGCAATGGTGTAATTAACACAATGATATATCAGAAACCAGAAAGTACAGGAAATTTGTATGCAGTATTAAAAAACTGAAGAAATTCAGAAAAAAACAGCTTCTACAGGCCACAGTAGCAAGTATTTAGTGTGACCTCCCCTTACGCTAGAGCAATAGCAGCATCTGGCAGCTTCATCTGGATGACAAGTTGACTCTTCTACAATTTGAAGAAGGTTGATCAGGAATGGTCTTTTTGGAAGGACAGCATGCAGCCAAGAAACCACAGAGTGGTTACAATATGGCAAATATGACACAAACAGTCTTTAATCCAGAGAGACTATGGGTTAAGGGTCTTGATCAAGGGATCAGTGGCAGCCTGATGAAGCCAGGATATATACTTACAATCCTACAAATCGTACCTCAGAGCTAGTACATAGTAAATCGCTCAGCCAAACTGCGCAGAGGCAGTATCTAAGACAACACCCAGCAGGCAACTTGAGAGCACGCTAAAATCCATGCAGCCTGTAACCAGTAACAGTAACCAGAACTCAGGATCAAACCCTTAAGCTCTGAAGCAGAAACACTATAAGCCATGATGCCACCATCAAAAATGTAGGCTTGTGAAATACAACACAACACAGCAAACAAATACAAATTCAAACTCAGTACCGGTCAATCAAAAGCTTTTGTTTTATAAGCATGCAGCAGTGTCTTGCTTCAAGCAGTGAGGTCAGTGGTGACTTAGTGGATAGGGCTCTGGACTACCAATGAGAGAGCTGTGATTTAAATCCATGCTCTGCCAAGCTGCCACTGTTGGGCCCATGAGCTTGGCTCTTGGCCTTCAACTGTTCTGTTCAATTGTAAGTCACTCTCTAAATGAAGACAAATCATGTCCATAGGACAGTGGTGGCTCAGCAAGTCAGGCTCCAGATTGCTATCAATTCAGAGTTCCTGTTCAATTCCTAATGATCAACTATTTAGCTTAATTGTCACACTGGATAAAGGTATCAGCTAAATGCTCATCTAGATTCATTCAGAGCTTCCTAAGATTTGATTTTATATGTGTGTTTAACTTTTAATTAAACAATTGAAAACATCTTGTTAACTGAATCTAACACTGATTTTAAACAGCACACTCAGTGCTTTGCATTGAATTGGGATATATGATGCTAATTAATTACATTTAATCAGAATTCAATTTTCTAGCTATACCCATTGCAGTGCATGTCATTGATCAAGCTGTGATCTGTTTGGCTTTGGTGTAAGCAGGCCAGACAGCTGTTGTCTGTCTGGTGGTAACATGATTTTTTTTTCTGGCTCGTATGTCCAGTCCTGTCCAGGACACGGCACAGCAATAATTATTATTGTAATTCTATGTTTTTTCACCACATAATTATCATTAACATTGGAGGAGTCAAGTTTTGTATTAAATGTCTCCAGAGAGGTATGAGGAGGCATAACATATACACACTGTCATTGACACTGACAGTGATAACAATGGAGTCTGTTACTATTTAAATGTAGATGTTGTGATATGTATCATTGTGAAGGATGAAAATGACCATTTAAATATAACAGACAGCCCTCTACTTTGTAAAATGACTGAGGCAGGTGATGGTTATGCAATGCATTCAGAATTCGAAACCTAACAACAACCCATGGTATTGTGTACTGAAACTTCTTGATCTGAATGCTGTACCAAGTCATACTTGGCTTAAAATGTCAAAGGTTTTTTCCTTCAAAGTTCAGGAATTGAGCTTCAGTTTCTGGTTAATAGGATATACCTCTGTGTGGAAAAAAAAACTAACTTGCTTTAGATACACTAACGTCGGAAAATAATACAACATTCCATTCAGTCTGTGGCATTTTCTCTGGGACAGGACAGGACCAGTGACTCATGCCAGAAATCAGTACTTGACATTTCATCATTTTATCCACTAAATCCCAATACAGACACGCACATACACACACTTGGCCAAGCTCATCTGCCAATGGGCCTGTACCGTTCCAAACAAGCAGCAGCTACACCTGATTCCATTTGTTACTCAACTGCACTCAAACAATTGATGACATGCATCAGGTGTAGCTCAGTTGGAATGAAAACCATTTTTTGGCTTGGATCTTGGAAGATGATGACAGTGGACAACACCATAGTCAGGACCTGTATCAGAATCTAACACAAGGTGTGGCTTGGAGGAAATGGAACAAATGACTATGTGCCTCAAATAAATTTGGGTCTTGTCTGACACAATAAGGTTACTAACCTGGTTAAATGTGTTACCGTTTTAGGCAATAATTGGCAATAATTTGTGTTTTATCTGCTGTTCAAATGAGTTTTCAATGAGATAGAGGTTTGATTAGGTGGGACAGTTGTAAATTCTGTGAGGGGAATCATTTTGCTATATTTAATGTGTACCCTATTTTCACTAAGCCGTCCTTCTTCTGACCCATTACAATAGGTCTGTTGAACTACATTGTCTGTAAAACTGTACTTTTGGCAGATGTGTGTAATATTATTTCCAGGAACTTCATCAGATCACACAATTTTAGGTACACTGTCAGTGTAAGAGGACAAAGATGGATCTTTAAATGGCACCAGGAAAAATCCATATTACTTGTATTATATACAGTGGTGCTTGAAAGTTTGTGAACCCTTTAGAATTTTCTACATTTCTGCATAAATATGACCTAAAACATCATCAGATTTTCACACAAGTTCTAAAAGTACATAAAGAGAACCCAGTTAAACAAATGAGACAAAAATATTATACTTGGTCATTTATTTATTGAGGAAAATGATCCAATATTACATATTAGTGAGTGGCAAAAGTATGTGAACCTCCAGGATTAGCAGTTAATATGAAGGTGAAAGTAGAGTCAGGTGTTTTCAGTCAATGGGATGACAATCAGGTGTGAGTGGGCACCCTGTTTTATTTAAAGAACAAAGATCTATCAAAATCTGCTCTTCACAACATCTTTGTGGAAGTGTATCATGGCACGAACAAAGGAGATTTCTGAAGACCTCAGAAAAAGAGTTGTTGATGCACATCAGGCTTTAAAAGGTTACAAACCCATCTCTAAAGAATTTGGACTTCATAAATCCACAGTCAAGAGAGATTGTGGACAAAGGGAGGAAATTCAACGACCCTAAGCACACAAGTTGTTCTACCAAATAATGGTTAAAGAAGAATAAAGTTCATGTTTTGGAATTGCCAAGTCAAAGTCCTGGCCATAATCCAATCGAAATGTTGTGGAAGGACCTGAAGTGAGCAGTTAAAAAGAGGAAACAAACCAACATCCCAGAGTTGTTCTGTATGGAAAAATGGGCTAAAATTCCTCCAAGCCGGTGTGCAGGACTGATCAACAGTTACAGAAACGTTAAGTTGCAGTTATTGCTGCACAGGGGGGTCACACCAGATACTGAAAGCAAAGGTTCACATACTTTTGCCACTCACTAATATGTAATATTGGATCATTTTCCTCAATAAATAAATGACCAAGTACAATATTTTTGTCTCATTGGTTTAACTGGGTTCTCTTTATTTACTTTTAGGTTTTGTATGAAAATCTGCTAATGTTTTAGTTCATATTTATGCAGACGTACAGTATAGAACATTTTAGGTTTCACAGACTTTCAAGCACCACTGTATGTTTACACTGTAGATTGCTTTCATTCTGCAACATTCTACTATGAAGGATTGCCGATAAACATACAGTATCAGCCAAAGTCTGAGACCACTAGTGAAAATGGTTCTATTTGGCATTTTCCTGAATTTAGTACAATATTTTTCATTACAAATCATATATAATCAGCAAAATTATTTTTGTAATGAAAACACCATGAAATGTAAATAAAAGGATTTCCACTGGTGGACTCCCCAACTCTCTGCCAGAAAATGAAGAGAGACATTGCTGCCCTATACACTCACCACAAAGCATAATATTCCCTTTCTATTTCAAGAAACAATGTTTATTAATATCTAAAGAAAGTGGCTTAAAACTAGTGAAAATGATCTGGCAGCACAGTGGGTAAACTGCACTTGGTAAATTTTCCAAACATAAGACAATCTAACCTACTCTAAAGGAGTAAAAGCTTAAAATAGGACAAAATTAAGCAATTTAGGTAAACTCGTAAATTACTTGATTATAGACAAAAGCCCTAAAATAAGTAATTGCCTGGTTGTGTACATGCAAATTGCCACTCAGCCACTCATGCACCCTGTTACTATTATGGTCCAGCTAAATATTACATTTGTTTATCTTTGGATTAAGTTATATTGTCTTATATTAGGAAATCTTAGCATGTTCTGTTTACTCACTCTACTGGACAGATATTTTCACTAGTTTTAAGCCATTTCCTCCAGATATTGGTATGTTTTCTTGAAACTGAAATTAATTGATTTTATATGCATCTATGTATATTTATATGTATGTAGATATACAGGGGTTGGACAATGAAACTGAAACACCTGTCATTTTAGTCCACAATAATTTATTAGCATGGTGTAGGGCCTCCTTTTGCGGCCAATACAGCGTCAATTCGTCTTGGAATGACATATACAAGTCCTGCACAGTGGTCAGAGGGATTTTAAGCCATTTTTCTTGCAGGATAGTGGCCAGGTCACTACGTGATGCTGGTGGAGGAAAACGTTTCCTGACTCGCTTCTCCAAAACACCCCAAAGTGGCTCAATAATATTTAGATCTGGTGACTGTGCAGGCCATGGGAGATGTTCACAGATGCGCCAGCAAGACATGCACCAACTTTGGTATGTCACCCATAATGTTGTGTGCATTGCAATATTTTGAGCAAAACTGTGCTCTTACCCTGCTAATTGAACCTTCACACTCTGCTCTTACTGGTGCAATGTGCAATTAATGAAGACTGGCCACCAGACTGGTCCAATTTAGCCATGAAACCTCCCACACTAAAATGACAGGTGTTTCAGCTTCATTGTCTAACCCATGTATGTATTGTGTGTAAAGGAGTACATTCATACTCTAACTGTATGTATGTGGATTGTATTGTTATGGTGTTATTGTCTAATTATTGGGCTATTTTTGGATACAGGATTCTCCATAGACAAACAATGGCAGTAGAATGGGTTGTACTGAATGCCCCGGTGACTATCAATATGACACATTTATAGGCTTTGGGTTCTAGGCTTTGGGTTTGCCAACTTTAATTGAGAACTTTGATGTCAACTCTATCAGACACCTTTGAAAATGCAGTGGAATGCCAAACGTGAGCCAACGCCATGTTCCAAAATCTAGTAGAAAGCCATTTTAGAAGAACAAAGGTGTTGTAGCAGCAAAGGTGGGGGACAAACTCCATACTAACACCCATGTTTTGGATGTAATTTGTTTGGTGTCCACAATGGTTTGGGTATATAGTGTATTTGGTTGGTATTTGGGTATATATCCTTTGTGTTCAATCAATAACCAACTATTGACTAAAAATACATTATCTTTAGCTTCATCACTAAAGATCCAGTTCTTAAAACATGAATTAGATGCTTGAATTTTCTAACATTAAGGTCATCTTTCAGTGCATCAAACCTGTTTTAGCTTCAAAAGGTAATTTTATTGCACTCTATTCATAGCTGAATGTAGTCAGGACATACATTCGCAACAAATAAGCAATATCTTCCTGACCCTGTGTTTGATAAGTTAATTCAATCTTGAAATAAATATTTTGCCTAAATATCAGAAACTCATACTCGCTTAGATTTACATGTTTTGAAGCGAAATAAGATTCTTCTAGTCTTAACATAATGATATTAGAGTTGTTCAAGGTGTATACACACCACTCGCATGTGCACACACTATATTTGTGGGGAGCCCCATTTACATAATGATTACTGTACTGTCCTATGATAAGTGGTGT
The DNA here is from genome assembly GCA_025084515.1 of Ancistrus triradiatus. NCBI lineage: Eukaryota > Metazoa > Chordata > Actinopteri > Siluriformes > Loricariidae > Ancistrus > Ancistrus triradiatus. Next base: position 163,805 of record JAJAGP010000288.1, on the reverse strand, counting down.
TCCTTTTTTTGTCCTCCTACTCCCTGTATATTCTCTCTCGCATGCAACTGTATAAATTCATTCACATTCACTCAGAGTCTCTGTTTCGTGTGGCTGATAGTCTGTGTTGTTTAATACTTCCTGTCAATGGATTTATTGGCTTCCATCTAAGAAAAGTATCAGGTCCAGCATACCATCTTAAATGTTACAGCTTTTCCTTACACAGGGTCATAACAGAACATTACCATATTTTTCCATAAATTACAAGGTTTACCATGTGTATTACAGTTTAGGCTTCCAGTTGTGTTTTCAGCTATATCTCTGAAGCATTTATGTATTGTTTGCATCCAGTTTCTTGTGAAAATACCCTTTATATTTACATTACAGTAGTATGAAAAGACTATGTGTCTATGGTAAGGTCTGGTCAATGACCTGTTTTACAGAAGGTAATGCGGTCATTAAATGGCGCATACCTATACTGATCTCCACACCACACTAAATTGCTTGCTTTTGTTGCCGACATTGAACGTTGCACTTTCTACAGTTATATTTCAGAAGTTTGTTCCATTCCAGTGTAGTAATGCTCTCCGCATTTACATTTACGCTTGCATTTAGTCATTTAGCAGACGCCCTTATCCAGAGTGACTTACAATTGATACAGTCTTACAATCCAAGCAATTGTGGGTTAAGGGTCTTGCTCAAGGACCCAACAGTGGTAGCTTGGCAGAGATGGGATTTGAACCCTGGACCTTCTCGTCCATAGTCCCATACCTTACTCGCTAGGCTACCACAGTCCTTGCTCAAGGACCCAACAGTTGTACAGACTTTTGCACCAGTGTTTTTCTTTACATTACTCTATATTCTTTACAGTTTCTATATTCTAGAATACTAAAACATAGCCGCTCTTCTTACATTATATTTACGTATTAGATCTCTATTGCTATATACACTGCCTGGCCAAAAAAAAAAGCTCACCACTTGGATTTAACGAAGCAAACAGCTAAGAGCCCCCCATTGGATAATTATTGCATTGATGATTGTGTGTCAGCTGGCAACAAGTTCTTTAACCCTAACTGATGCAGTGAGTAGCTTCTCATTTGTTAAACAACCATGTCGAAAGAAAAGATGTTAATCTGTTTCAGAAGGGTCAAATTGTGAAAGAGTGGCTCAAGGAGCATGAGACATCATTTTCACACATGGATTGACCACCACAGAGTCCAGACCTGAACCCCATGGAGAATCTTTGGGATGTGCTGGAGAAGACTTTGTGCAGTGGTCCAAATCTCCATCATCAATACAAGATCTTGGGGACAAATTAATGCAACCCTAGACAGAAATAAGGACATTGTGGACATTGCAGAAGCTTGTGGAAACCATGCTACAGCGAATGCGTGCAATAATCAAAGCTCAAGTTGGTCCAACGAAATATTAGTGTGTGAGATATTTTTTTCGCTCAGGCAGTGTGTCATTGTATTGATTTAACCAAATAGCTGTGTTGGTCTTAATTTAGCTGGTGATAAGTAGGCATAGTTTGAGAGAACTGTCTCAGTCATTAGTCTGACGATACTTTGTAGGGGTTGTAGTGTGTTACTGCTGATCTGGAGTCCATTGGAAGCCTGACATCTAGAGTCTGAGCTCTACAGTTTACTGGAAAGGAAAGTGGAGGAAAGGAAATTGCAGCGGGTATGAGCACAGTAATGTTAAACACCTGCAAATCAGTGAGGTAATCACAGCTGGAATGGAGTTTGACTCCATGCTCAGACTGCCCCTCACTTAGACATATGGCTGCATCTGGGATCTCCTGGGCTGAAAGACCCTCAGGGAACATAGTAAAAATTCCTGTTTTACCCCCACCTCGTTTACTCACTTCCCCTATCCCCTGACTATACAGAATTCCAGTTAGAATTAGAGTCATAACCAGGTGCCCTCTGTTTTTTTAACTCCCAAATCCACTGTCTCATATACAAACAGGTGTGTTTTGTATAGTAAGGAACACATCCCCATGCCACATTTTAGCCTAAACTTCATTTAATTTCTGACACTTGTACCAATACACAGGTTACCTAGCCAGCAACTATGTTTGAGTAAAATCCCATATGAAGTTCTACAAGGCACATTGTGCATTTAAGTCTTTATCACTGGTTTAGTGAAATTACAATTACATACGATTTAAACAATAAAATCAAGAAAAACAAGGCTGGCATTTTTAATTTGTGAAGTAGGACAGGTATAATCCAGACAGGCATGCAGACACTAGCTTGGAAATACAACTTAGTCACACATACAGATCTTAGTCATAGGCATAACTACAGCAACACAGACAAAACATGTAAACGTTTGGTTTTAAAACACTGTGTTTCTGCGGGGGTTATCAAGAATGCTTCACATTCGAACCAATAAGCTAACTGCCATTGAATACACCTATAGTGCCAACATGCAATTTCCATTCATGCATATGGGATCACAGCTAAATGAATGGTTTAGACATGGAAAGCATGACAGTGCTGTACTCTGCTGGTTCATAGTTGTGGCTAGTCTCTGAGACAGAGGCTGTGATGACATAATTGCCCCTTTAGACTGGTAGATGAGTACCATGCCCATGCACTCTGGCTTAGTATAGGTACTCACCATCTTTGCATGGCACCAAGAAACCTGTCTGTTTACCCTGCCCACACTCCGGTGGAGGGACAGGGAGCGAGAGGCAGCACATTTTCATTTTCTCCTGAACGTGAGAGAGGCGTGTATGCAGGGTGTATACTTGTGTGACTATTTGTGTTCGTGCTTGTAGAGTAAGAGCAAGAGGAACTTTTAGAAATGGCCTGTGCCACCCAGTGTAGATCCAAGGTGGCAGTAATGCTAGAATTCAAAGGATGTAATTATGTTTTTCATATTAGACACAAGTCTCTTTGTCTGAACTTCTGCTCTGGTGTTGCTGGATTTTTCATTGTTATTGTTTTGTTGTTCCCTCTCATACGCCTCTGAAGTTGTGCTTTGGCTCACGAAGCCATGCGCGGTAGGTAGACATTTCGAGGATGGTGTCCAGGTGTGTGTGTGTGTGTGTGTGTGTGTGTGTGTGTGTGTGTGTGTGTGTATGTCTGCGTCTGTGTGCATGCATGAGTACGACAGAAGGGAGTGCACACAAAGCAGATGGTGGCACAGAAAAAAAACAGTAGGGCTAAATTAATTATGAGGAATGATTTTTGCAAAGAATATTGTAATTCAACATGAGATAATTAAAAGATGGGTGAACAATCTGTCACACCTTAGAGGGGTTTTTTTGGAGGGAGGGTGCCTCCACAATTAAATGCTCTTTATTTAGTTGATGTACCCTTAAAAATCAAGTCAAAGCATTGGTTGCTCTAGAGTTATTAATCACTTATCACACAAAAGGCATTCAGGTGGTGAAGCAATCCAATATGCTATGCCACTACCACGGTAACCCAAGTCCCAGTGGTGCCTTCTGGCCAAGTCAGGCACCATACTCAGACATGACTGTTTGGGCCTGAGGGGGAGGCCGGAAGGGTGAATCACCCCCTGCACTACAACAGCAACCTCTGAATCACACAGAAATCATAAAATCATACACCAAACAGTCTCTGAATTAGATTAAAGAGGTATGTAAATTAAACGGATGAAAGAATCACTTGATACATGTATCCAATGACTATTCATGATTAAATCAGTGATTAAGATTACCACTAGGTTAATGCCTGACACTTTATTGGTGGCACTTCAGAATGGGGCTTGTTTGGCTTTGTGAGCACTCTGGTGCTGCAGCAGCAATTCACCAACCCACCATCGCAGCAACCTGGGTTCACTCCAAACAGATTGACCATCACACAGACATGATTGACCTTGTCTGATGGAGGGGGTGGCTGCACCCGGTGTTGCAACAGCGACTTCTACCTAGGCTTGTGCTGAACTGGCACCCCATTCAGGATACATGTTCGCCAGTTGTCAAACAAAGATTTTATTTCCATAGAACATACAAAAAAGACCAAATATTAGATGCAGTGATACCTCGATTCTCAACCACCTCGGAGGCCAAATTCGGTTCTCAACACGTTTTGTCTTGGCTATCGTCATTTGCTCACTACTGGGCGCACTTGCTTACACTTGTACGAGTCGGGCCGCGTGACTTGTTCCAGCTGAAACTTGATTTACGATTCATGATTCACGATTCAGTACACAGGGACTGAGTGATTCATTCTCACAGTAGTCATTTCCCAGTGAAGATCTGCATTGTGTTTGTGTTTTTCTGTAGTTTTATCTACAGTACTGTATTCTTAGTGCAAACAAGTCTTTATGGGTCCCAAAATGGTTGATGATTTGAGCCTACCAAAAGGAGTCCTCTGGATCACTTTCAGCCTGATCACTGGATCACTTTCGCATTAGAGGCTAGTGCCCCGACTTCACCAATAGAGCAAGTGTTTTGCATTTATTTTTCACTCTCCATCCATCACTTACTAAATTCCATGAGATTGTCAACACTATTATACAGTAAGCTTTGTGTTAATGATTTTGGCCAAGTGTAGGTTAACGCAAGTGTAACTGTGTAAAAGGCTCCACTATTATACAGTAGAGACTATATTAAACTTCAGTTCATGTTACATTTAACTGATTATGGATTTGTCAGAACACATCTCCATCGTAATTCAGGGACCACCTGTACAACACGACTCCATTAATACATATTATACAGATCTACATACTGTATCGTTTGCATGCAGAAAAGCTCCTCTCTAAATGAATTGATACTCAGGAAAATATTACAAAATTTCTCCTCTCCATCATGGACCGGCTGCTGAACCCTGACCCTTTTATCTCAATTGCAAAGTGTAATGGCTTTGTTTTAGTGAAAAGATCGCCAGTATAAGAAAGAATACAATTAGACACATCACATTAGCAAATAGCTCCACTAATCACTACATGTCCTGCTTCGAATTGATTGGTTCAGAAACACTTAGACATAGTTTCCTCACTAAAGCCTTCAACATTTCCTCCTGAGCCCTCACCTACTTACTTTTTCAAACAGGTTTTAGGCTCATTATTTGCAGAGATCGTGCACATCGTCAGTCATTCCACAGGGAATGTTTCCGCAAAGCCTTAAGAGCGTAGCTGTCAAGTCAGTGTTGAAGAATAGAAATCTTGATAAGTACAGTCCAATCTCTTACCTTCTGTCTTTTAGGAAAATTATGGAGAAAGTTGTGTCTAAATAGTTAGGTGACCATCTGAACACTAACCATCCTAATGAAGAACTGTGATTTAAGGAACAAGAGAGACATGAGTAATGATTAGAGCATAAAATTGTACTTGATTGACTGCAAAACCAGGGACTCAGACTGGTATCAATATTAAGTGCTTGTAACCATTATGCTGCAGTGGGCACCTGTTCTTTGAAAAATCAATCTCGTTGGCTGCACATCCATGATATGCCCAAACCAGCTTTATTGGATTGAGATCTTGTGACTGTGGAGGCCATTTGAGTACAGTGAACTCATTGTCATGTTCAAGAAACCAGATTGAGAGGATTTGAGCTTTGACTTGGTGTGTTATCCTGCTGAAAGTAGCCATGAGAAGATGGACATGGTCAGCAACAATACTTGGACTGGCTGTGGCATTTAAACAATGTTCACTTTGTTTTAAGGAGCTCACAGTTTGTCAAGCAGATATCTCCCATACCATCACACCACCAACACCAGCCTGAACCGTTGATACAAGGCAGGATGGATCCTTTTCATGTTGTTTACGCCAAATTCTGGCCATATCATTCAAATGTTGCAGCAAAAATAGTGTTGCCTGTTCTTAACAGTGGTGTGTCTTGACGATGTCTGCATGCCTAAATGTCCTGCCATGGAATTGGCTGATGAGATATTTGCATTAACAAGCAGTTGAACAGGTGTACCTAATAAAGTGACCAGTCATTTCTACAACTAAATGCAAAAACCATAAGCGATTACAATATGTTGGTGTCTAACAAGGTTATTGGAAGTTATCATTAGAAGTAGTAAGGCACAAAGGAAGGACATACAGTATATGCTTAGCTAGAACCTATGAATTGGGAGGCCAAACAATGCGCCAAGGCTCTAGGAGTCAGTTTTTAGTAACAAGCTCAGTTTTAAAAATGACATTAGTTCAACCTTTGTAATATCACAACAGGACATTCTAAACCCTGATTATAGCAAAAAACTTGTGCATGTGTTTGTCACACCTAGATTTGACTACTGTAACACTCTCATGTATCTTAAGAGTTCTATTACACACCTACTACATTACACCAGCACTTCAATCACTCATTTGGTTACCTGTGTATTTTAGAATTGATTTTAAGATTATAGTTTTGGGTTTGAAGCATTTCCATGGTCTTGCTCCTCCATGCCTTACCGAATTGATGGCTAGTTATACACTCACCAGGGTAATCAGGTCTTCTACAATAACAGCAATATTATGATAGTCCCCAAAGCACGACTAAAGATTGAGGATCATGAATTCAGCCACCATGACCCAAATTCCCTCCCTGAGTATCTGAGACCCGTTGTGCTATACAAGTAGACAATGAACTAATGGACAACACTAAAACAAACAGTCAGGCTAATGACTAATGGTAACACAAACATGGAACAATAACACAGACAGGCTAATAACTAACGATAACACAAACATGAAACAACACTAACACAAAGACAGGCTAATGGCTAATGTTAACACAAACATGGAACCATACTAACACAGACATACAGGATAATGACTAATGCTAAGAAACATGAACAATAAAAACAGACAGACTAATGCTAACACTAAGGCATGGTACAACATTAACATAGGCAAACTATTGACTAATGCTAACAATCATGGAGCAACATTAACAAACGGACATGCTAATGGCTAATGCAAACACTAAAACATGGAGCAACATTAACAGACACACTAATGCTAACACTAAAACATTGACCAATACTAACACAAACAGGCTAATGACTAATGCTAACACAAGCATAAAACAACACTAACACAAACAGATAGGCTAATGCTAACACTAAACTATGGAACAACAGTAACACAAACAGACAAGCTAACTACCAATGCTAACACTAAATCATGGAACAACACAGACAGGTAATGCTACCTCAATCATGGCACAACACTATCAGACAGGCTAATGACTAACAAACATGAAAGAAAACTAAGACAAGCAGACAGGCTAATTTCTAATGCTAAAACTATAATATGGAACAACACTAAAACAGACAGGCTAATGCTAACAAACATGGAACAACTAACAAACAGACAAGCTAATGACTAATGCTAACACTAACTCATGGAAGAACACCAACAGACTGGCTGATGGATAATGCTAAACATGGAACAACACTAACACAAACAGACAAGCTAATGGCCAATGCTAACACTAAATCATGAAACAACACAGACAGGTAACGCTACCTCAATCATGGCACAACACTAACAGACAGGCTAATGACTAACAGACATGAAACAACTAACAAACAGACAAGCTAATGACTAATGCTAAAACTAAAATATGGAACAACACTAAAACAGACAGGCTAATGCTAACAAACATGGAACAACTAACAAACAGACAAGCTAATGACTAATGCTAACACTAACTCATGGAAGAACACTAACAGACTGACTGATGGATAATGCTAAACATGGAACAACACATCAAAGACAGGCTAATGGCAATTGCTAACACTAAAACATAGAACACCACTAACAAACAGACATGCTAATGGTTAATGCTAACACAAATATGGAACAACACTAACAGACAGGCTAATGCTAACACAATCACAAAACAACACAGAGGCAACTGCTGACACAATCATGGGACAACACTAACACAAACAGACAGGCTAATGAGAAGGCTATTGCTAATACTAAAACTAAAACAAGGAAACAACATGAAGGCTAATGCTAATACGTTGAACAACACTAACACAAACAGACAGGTTAATGCGAACACTAAATCATGGAAACAACACAGACAGGCTAATGCTAACACAATCATGGGACAACACTAATGCAAACATACAGGATAATGGCTAATGCTAACACTAAAACATGGAACATTACAAAACACAAGCAGACAGGCAATGACTATGCGAACACAAACAAGGAACGACATTAACACACACACAGGCTAATGCTAATACTAAAACATGGAACAACACATGAAACATGAACCGGAGCAAACACACCAGACAGGGAAGAAGACATGAAGCAAAAATACACTGTGACATGGAATAGAAGGAGAAAAACAAACCAGGAAACCACAGCCAGGAAATGCCAGGATGTGTGCAGTGATTAGAAAATCTAGTGAACAGAAGTGAGGGTATATATAGGCGTGGCACAACAGGCTGTAATCGAAGAGCCTACTGTGGATAGAGAAAAGGGTCAGAGGATAGTCATCTAGGATGACACACCTCACCAGAACACATCAGTCTGACTTTTATTATTTATTTTTACTGTCATTTACTTTCTATTTTCCAGAACTTTATTTCATGTAAAGATACAAGCCTCCCCCTCCACCCCTCCCGGACCCTTATTATTACAGCCACACTTCTGTCAAATGTGAGCCTCCATCCTTCCTTAACTCCATGTGTGTGTAATGCTATACCTGAAGCAGTATTTGTTTTTGGGGATGGAGTAGGATGGAGTTTCCTTGTACTGTTTTTTTTGTTGCTTATGAGCAAATAGGGTTCATGAGTCAGGAGCTGATGATGTTTCCCTGGGCAGCCTTAACCTAACAGGATGAATCGCTAAAGTTCATCACAGACCTTCTGAGGTTGTCTATTATCTTACTGTTTTTTTGCCTTTGACATCTTAAAAGTTTAACATGTTTTTACTGTATAACCAGTTAAATGTATCTTAAACCAAGGACTTTAACAAGTGTTTGGTAAAGCGGTCTACACTGTATTATAGCGTAGCCTATGTAATGATAAGTAAGTTGATGTTTAAAACATGTACATTAAACTACAGTTGGCCAAATCCTTCATACAAAGCGTATTGTATAATTAAGTGTTGAAAAACCCATGTAATTTTAGTGAATAATGGATTGAAAGGGAAAAAGCAAAACACTTACTCTATTGGGTGAACTCAGGGCACTAGCATAGTGTCCTGTTTTCCTTTGATTGACTCTTATAAAATAAACTTTTATGACCCATGGAGACTTATTTGTGCTAAGAATACAGTACTTCTTCTTCTTCTTCTTCTTCTTTCGGCTTCTCCCTTTATCACGGGTCACCACAGCGAGTTAAACGTTTCCACCTCACCCTGTCCTCCACATCCTCTACTCTCACCCCAACTCCCTGCATATCTTCATTCACCACAACCAAATAACTCCTCTTTGGTCTTCCTCTCCATCTCTTGCCTGGCACTCCATCTCCAACATCCTCCTACCAATATATCCACTATCCCTCCTCTGCACATGTCCAAACCATCTCAGTCTTCCCTCTCGAATTTTGTCTCCCAATTTTCCAACCTGTGCTGTCCCTCTGATGATCTCATTCCTAATCCTGTCCACCCTAGACACTCCTAAAGAATACAGTACTATAGTTGTAAATAATGAAAAACATGATAAACACAGCGGATATCTTCTCTGAGAAGCAGCTATTGTGAATCTGAATCACTGAATCACTGTGTACTGAATCGTGAATTGAGTTTCGGCTGAAACCAGTCATATGGTTCGATTCATACAAGTTTAAGCAAGAGTCAAAAATGCGCCAAGAACCGAATTCTACAACCTCTGAGGTGGTCGAGAATACCACTGTATTATTTTTTTATTATTATACCCAGGTGGCACGGAGGATAGTACTGTCACCTCACAGAAAAATGATCCTGGGTTTGATCCCAGTAGGAGCAGTCTGGGTCCTTTCTGTGTGGAGTCTGCATGTCCTCCCCATGTCTGTGTGGGTTTACTCTGGGTGCTCCAGTTTCCTCACACAATCCAAAGACATGCTTTAGGTTAACTGATTTCCCTAAAGTGGCCCTAGTGTGCGAGTGTGTATGACTGTGATGGGATTGGCACCCTGTATAGGGTTGTTCCTGCCTTGTGTCCTATGCTGTTGGTTAGGCACCGGCACTCCCATGACCCTGTCTAGGATTAAGCAGATAAGAAAGCGAATTAATTAATGAATGATTATTATACCCACTTAATGCAGTTCAGGCTCACAGGGAGCTGGGCCTAATTGGCTGCACAGGACTCAGGGTGGGAATCTAAACATAAGATACGGAGCCATTCCATTGCAGGGAAACAAACAAACATGTGGAATGTGGGAGATTACTACGACTACCCCGTGCAAACCAAGGAAGACACAGGGAGAACATGTAAATTCCACATAGGCCGAGTCTGCGTCTGGAATTGAAACAGGGATCTCTTGAGCTATCAGATAACATCGCTAACCACTTTGCCACCGTTCCACCCACACAATGTAAGTAAGTAAAAGAGAAAAAGAATCACATGTCATTATTGATAAATTAAGTGATTTAATTGCTTAAGCCTGCCTGTTCATCATCAGACTATTTTTAAATCACTATCATCTGCTGAAATACAGGTTTTCACTTTTACTTGAGCCTCCTGCTCATGCAGTGATACAGTCGGAATAATCTGTAATAAGGATGGAAATCGAATAGCCTGCATGAGCAGGAGCCATGGTCACCTCACACATCCATTTCAACATGTCACCACACTCGAGAAGCTCATCTAAAAAATTAACATTCACCTTCATTCATTATGGCCGTTATTAATGTTACCCCCACAGAAGACTTTGGACATAACTAAAGCCAATTAAATAGTCGGCAGAGATATGCTGACTGCAATTTGCACTGCTGGAGTGATATCAAGTTCTCAGCACGGCCATTAAAACAGTCATTAATATATAATGTCAACTTTGACCTAATGTGATTGGTGGGGGATGTACCATTCTAATCCCATGGCTGTAATAGAAACATCTTACATGTGCTGACGCTTCCCATCTACGACCTCACCCACTCTATTACTTCAAGAGCAGTTCTAGCTGGGCCATGGGACACACAGTGGCAGCAAGATAACCCTACACAGGTACTCTTGTAGATTTACAAATGTGGGGATCATGGTGGCTTAGTGGTTAAGATACAGGACTGTGAACTGAAATAGCCAGGGTTCAACACCCATCTCCACCAAGCTGCCACTGTTCACTCTTGCAAAAACCCACAAATGCTTGGATTGTAATAGTTGTGATTACTAAGACTGTGTCAGTTGTAAGTTTCTCTGGGCAAGGGTGTCTGCTAAATGCCTGGGTTTAGGTTTATGGGAGGCTATCAGCATCATGTTTTCATCTGACATTTAGTGAATTTGGATGCCTTACACACATGCCTTAAAAAATACCTATATATATTTATGACATTTCCAATTTTCAGTCAGCAATTCAAAGTATTCTACATTCATAATGTACAGGCTTTATTAATAATATAATATGAATTTGGTTTAATTTAGTACTTGCTTTTATGCTACAGTATCCTTTCTCAGCCTATACCATCCAACAAAACTCTGTAAGGAGCTGGTGTAGGTGAAAGAAACAAGATGAAATAGTAATTCTAAGTTAAAAAGCTTAAATATTTAGTGCAGGTATGCATCATTTAACAGCCATTCTTAAATGGTCTAGGACTTAAAAATGATAATATATTATAATAGGAAATAAAAACTCTGATCACCTCAACAGCCAATCAGTGTTGCGTATCCATGAGCAGAAATGGGAGTTAAAGAACAGAAGTCAGATCTATTTATATAGTGCTTTTTACAATGGAGCATTGTCTCAAAGCAACTTTACAAGTTTGGATTATCTCCTAATAACTATGTCCATTCCGAAATTGAGCAAGTCTAGGGCGACAGTGGCAAGGAAAAACTCCCTGAGTGTTATAGGAAGAAACCTTGGGAGGGCCAAGACTCAAAAAGAGACCCAGCCTCCTTGGGCGGCAAAGATGATAAATCTAAGAGCGAAACTAAAGTCATGGAGTCAAAGTTTGAATAAAATGTGAAGTATGCACATCGGCATTAAGTGGCCCGGGTATGGTGGGGCTTGGAGGCTGATGACGGAAGCAGCTTGAGTGGGGCTATAGCAGATGAACATCATGTGTGGGGCTGGAACTGATACCGGAACACAGCTCGGAGAGAAAACTGAAAATGTAATTAGTTATTGATTAAGAGCACAGTGTCTATTAACAATCACTGATGCCATGTGTAGCATGAGACCCTGGCAGCATTAGCTATAGCAGCATAGCTAGAAGGAGGACAACTGGTAGGAAACACAGCCAAGAGGGATCACATGAGACATTGGCAACCCCACGGGAGGCAGAAGACAGCAACCCAACGTCTCTGATCACCATAAGACTCTTTGACTATGAACCCCCAGCTCTGCCCTTATTCTAAGGCATGGATGCACGAGTCAAGATAATGAGGACCGAAGCCCAGTTCAGCCAGACCGCCCACTTGACACTCCCGGCTAGCGGACAAAGCAGGCAGGCCAGACATAACTCCAGACTCCGGAAGTCTGTCATTCACTCAAAAGTTCACTGGTTTACCAGTCGTGTGCTCGCTTGCTTGTTAGCTCACTTTTGTACTAAAGACTGTTCTAACTCGGTTTATGTGGTTAGAGGCTTTTTTGTGGAAGTTGTGATTGTGTGGATGACTTTCTGCTATTTATTTGTAACAAGCTGTAATTGGCATTCGTAAGTGTATATGCCTGTCCTACTGTAAGTAATACTCCTTTAGTAGTACCCCACGCCTTCTGTAAATTCTCTTTAACCTATAACTATATAAACTGGTTCACATTCACTCATTAAGTCTCTGTTGTATCCGGCTGATCTCCTGTGTTGTTTGTAGGTGAGAAGAAGGCAAGAAGGTCCTGGGTTCAATCCCAGGGTGGAGTGGCCTGGGTCCTTTCTCTGCCTCTGCCTTTCTCTGTGTGGGTTTACTCTGGGTACTCCGGTTTCCTCCCACAGTCCAAAGACATGCATGTTAGGTTAATTGACTACGCTAAATTGGCATTGACTTGAGTGTATGACTGACTTGTCTTGAGATAACCTTGTGTATGGATGTAACCTTGTGTGTGTCGCTGAAGTTGGCCACTGATGCTGATAGCAATGTTGAATAAACTGTGTTGTTTGTAATACTGTCTATCAATGCATGTGTGGCTTCCATCAAACAAAAAAAGTATCAGCTCCATTATACCATCCTCTAAAAAAGGATTAGCATGTGTATAACAGTTTAGGGAATGTCACTCGTGTTTTCGCCGGTATCTCTGATGCATTTATGTATAGTTTTCTGGCAGGTTCCTTGTAATAATACCATTTTGGTCAACGACCTCTTTCACAGAACATAATGCAGATGTTAAACAGCACATACCAATACAATGTCAATCTGGCTTAAGTGGTGTTTTAAGACACAGAGTTATTTGGACAGCCTGGGAAAGTTCATTTCAACACCTGGTGCCTGTACAGAGAAAAAGTCATGATTCATGTGTTCATTTTGTGTTAAGCGTTGAGTCCATTCAAGCAGTGCTTCAGATTTGAAGGTTACAGAGCAATATTTGATTAATTCTTTGAGGTCAGCTCCATTTTTAGCTTTGTAGCAACAGTCTTTCAGATCTGATGCATCAGCTAAAGAGAGCCAGTGAAGGGAATGCTGCAGTGGAGTGACACGTTACTGCGTTCTGATTCATAATAAAACATTGTATATGGTTAGTTAGAATTAAGGGAATATGACATTCCAGCTCAATATGATGCCACTGTTTGAGCTGCACACCTTTAAACCTGTTTAACTGGAAATAGGTGTCAAGCTTGATAACTACAGAGGACAAATGCTTATAAATTGCCTACTTCATGCTGTTATTTTACTTATAAAACCAATGTTTTTACAGTTACTTGCAGTTTTGATGCAGTCCAAATGATAATGGTTCAGGTTTATTCCAAGTACTTATGTGGATAAGAGAGTATTTGGAAAAAGAGAGCACTCGGGAAAAGTGAGTCAGCAAAAACATGCATATCAATGTAATTTAGCAGGGCTGGTTAGTGTTACATAAATCAATGAAAATAAGACCATGCAAAGTGGTTCCAGTACTGAAATCGTACACATCTCTAACTGTGAGAAATGCAAGAAATTGTAGTTTATTAGCAGGGAAAAGCGGTCTTTCCTTATTAATAAATCTAGGGATCTTCCTAGGCCATTTGTTTCTTGCGCATTGGAAAATAAATGCTCTGAATAGATTAGTATTCATAATGGACAAATTACCCAGATAAGAACCTCTAGTGTATTAATAATGAGTATTATTCATTCATTTTCATACCCGCTTAATCCAATTCAGGGTCACAGATTCTGGAATAGGCTCCAGACCCCCCAGGCAAAATAATGGGCATAGGGGCTGGGGGGAATGACAAATGGGAACAACATATTAAAAGAGGGACAGTTTGAGCTTAAATATAAAGTACAGTGAATGTATATGTGAATGTATAGCTTTATTTAACACCAGTACATTTGCATCATACATAAAATATATGCATTCTCACAAATAATATTCAGTAAAATAATTACCGGAGAGAATAACAACACAACTCCTGTTCCTGTGATGCCTAAGCATGTGGAGAAGGTCAAGATATTGTACCAGGCAGATAATTTCATAGATAATACAATATTATGAGTAGAGAATACTTGAGAAAGTGGCTGCTCGCCTTCTCATGCATACATGGTTCTACAGTCATATTGCTGCTGTTTCCAGTAGCTCTTACCTTTGACCTTACCTACTGCCTATGGTAAGTGTGAAATGTGAACAAGTCCATTAATGGTCCAAATTTTATTTGGTTATTTTTTTTACATTTAACCTTGGTAGGGTCATGAGGGAAAATGTTCCCTGGATGGGTTGCCAGTCCAGGAACAGTCAATCATGTGACACTTGACACAGCTGGAAGGCACTGCTGGGAATCATACCCAGGTTCCTGCAGTGGTGGTCTAGTGTGTTAGACTGTTGCACCACCCAAATACACTAAGATAATGTGTTAGAATGACAAAGGGGGGTCTTTAAAAAAAGTCTTATTAATAAGTTATCTTCTTAGGCGATTTGTTTCTTGAATGACAAATGGGAGCAACACATTAAATACATATGAATTGAAACTGTCACCTATACAACCAATCCAATTTTGGGGAAACTGCACATCAAGATAGTCTCTGATAACACATACATAATGTGGCAGGGAACCATTTTGATGGAAGAAATCAGGAAATGTTCCATCCGCTACAACAATGAAGTAAGCATGTCTTCATCTAACAACCTTGCATAACGGTCTGCTCTTAATGTTCCACCAGTGATGAAATGTCCCACAGTTCGCGTACCTCATACACCACAACATACCACGACCTTAGGCAACCGTGTTAGATGGATCAGTCCAGTGAATGTCTGTGTCAGACCAGTATCAGTGATTCTGTTGATCTCACTATCACTGAACAGCATCTGATAGACAAAACAAGGGTTTATCAGAAGTTGCTGTGTCACCCATTCTGCACATTCTACCCAGCGGTCTGGGTCGTCCATGATGAGGTGCTGTAGCATCTGAATTTTGTAAGGATGCCATTTATGGGGAGACAAAATTCGCTGAGCTGAAGCACAGCTATTCCTACATTCCACAGACAGACGACAAGTGCTACAATGCAAGCCCTTACTAAATGAGGCCAGTATGGCAGTTGTTGTTGCTACATTCATGGCGGTTTTTGGTCACCCAAGTTTCGGTTTATTGGTGACAGAACATGTTTCATGGAATTGGTAAGATGTTTGGCAACTGCGCTGTGCGTAATGAGAGGCCTGTTTGGGTGATGTTGGTTGAATTCTTATGAGATGACACGTGCTTTCTTCACCCAGAAATGAGGGCAATCTCAACATGTTCTGCTTGGGATAATTGACATCTTTATTATCACTTCTACAGAAGAAAAATCACCATTTCAACACAAGAACGGATTTACATTAACATGAAGTACGCCATTTTGTTTTCTGGTGAAATTCTCTACCAGTTTGATGCGCCACACAGCCCCTGTAAAAGATGAAAAACTGAAGTCGAATCCAAGGTGATGGCATTCATGATTGTCACCAGATTGGTGCCATGAGCTAACAAGTTTCACACAAAAACCCCCAAGTTCCCCCTCCAAGATGTCTCAATAGGATCACCATCTGAAAAATGTTCATTTTGCCCCTACGATGTACTGGTGCCCTGTCTAGGGCTGTTCTTGCCTTGCCACTTATGCTGCCAGCTAAGCACTGGCACTACACGACCCTGTTCAGGATTAGGTGGACATGAAAATGAAAGAATGAATCAATGGGTGTTTCCTTACTTTTGAGACACCCTGTACATCTATGACAATACCTATATAATAAGTTCTATGCTATCCAAGAAGAGTTAACCATTTAAACACATGATCCCAAGTTCAGGAGGACTACAAACAACCCGTTTTGAAGCTGTAAAACTAACCTACATGCTGTTTCATAGTGGCAAAGCCAGTCATCGTCACAAACCATTGAACACTTCCGCTGGTAAATGCAAATGTCATTAATTATTGCCTAGTCTGGCATTTGTTACTGCCAAATGCACTTGTAACATGACACTGTAAATAATATTTTTGTAAATAACAGGGTCACCACAGGAGATGAATTAGCGCTTCAGGCAGAGGAATACATTAGTTGAGGTTAGATCACAGCAAGAAGTTCATTCTTCTACCGAACACAACGCTGCACCCATCTGACCTGCCAATCACACAAACAACAACCAGCTTGGGAGCACGTGTACCATTGATGTTATTGTAAATGACACAGTATGTGTTTAGCAGGTTATATTTAGTGGTGCTGTGTGTACATGCAGCCCATATTTGGCAAAAAAGCTGGGGACTGAGTATGTATTTATGTATGGGAGACAGGTCTCATGCTCTTACTCAGGCCACAGTAGAATATTCTGGGCAGATTTCCAGAGAAGGCTGGGTGAAGCCTAACAACAGGAGCACTGCACGTGGGTCTACGGAAATGTTCTCACACTGCTCCAGTCCGCTGTTAAGATGTACGAAAAATTGGTGAACCCTCTGGAATTTATACATTACTCAGTGTGTTTTTAGTAAGGACTTGAAAAGTACACTTGTCTGTGTGGTATGTGTTTGTATGTGTTATTTTTATTTACATTTTTTTTATGTTTATCGCTTTTCCTAGTTAGGGTCTCGAAGGGTTGGTCATCCCTGGAGAACACAGTATGCTAACATAAGTGTGCTAGCAAGTGCTAGGCTAGCCTGAACGAAGTTATTTTTTAATCTAGCTAATTAACAAATCATCAAATGTAGTTTTCTGTTGTCTTTCATCAGTGCTCGTTATTTTTGAATTGTTATGACATTCTTTTCATATTTGCTGCAATTTGTGTGTAACTCTGTAACATGTTCATTCACATGCTCTCAATTCTAAGAAAAGTGCAAATAACATATCCTTCAATACAACTCAACACAGCTACAAGCACATCCCAATCGACAATATCATATTATATAACATAATGACAAACGGTATCACAAATGCATTTCTTTGTGCTTTCTTCTCATCCCAAAAGAGCTCCATGCTCCATGGCACATAGAAGTTTTTTCTGGAAAGCCAGCATCTATTAATAGGAATTAGTTCCTTGTTTGTCCTCCTGGGCTTATTCAATCACTAAATAAAAAACAGACTTTAGTTGAACAGACAGGATCTACAATGCACCTGAACTCGGGTTCACAGATACTCACCATATCGTACTTGTCATATGTTCAAGAGGAAAGTGTGCAAAATGGATTAAGTATCAAAATATCTCAAGGTATCGGCTTAACACAGAAAAGTCAAGGTTAAAGTCTACATGTCCCATTTAGAATGACATCAGCTAGTGATTCACTATAATTAAATAAATATAAAAGAATCCTTTTTCCAGAACTTCAGAGCAGAAAAACATGACAATGGGTATTTTAAGAATAACAGAGTGAGTATGCACCGTTGGTTCTTGCTCATTGCTACTCATCGTTACTAAATAGTAAACAGTGACCCTGTGACTGTTCTCCATTTTGCAATAGTAATTTAGCCATTGTTTTTGTGACATAAGGTTTATACTAAGAATAACAAAGACCGGCTTGACAAGGTAGTTCACTATCCTGTCAAATATCTTTATATTCAGGGTTGCAGGGACATAATCTGCAGCACAGAGCACAATGCATCCCTAAACAGGCCGGTTATCCACACTTAGACTCACTTTCTGACACTCTGGGACACTTTAGAGACACCAGTTGACCTGCATGTCTTTGAAATGTGGGAGAAAACCTGAGTATCAGAAGGAGACCCATGCAGACATGTGGAGAACATGCCAATTCCAAACCGGCAGTGGTCAGGCCAGGATCCCACTGGCAGCAAAGTTCACAAGGTGAGAACCTACCCTAGACAGGGTGCCAATTCATGCACACACCCATACACAACCTCACTCATTCAATCACACTGAGACACTTTAGAGACACTAGTTGACTTAACTCATGTCTTTATACTTTCTATCGTTGTGGGAACTTTTATTCCCTTATAAATGGAACAATGTTCATTACCATTTTGAGACATGCATTACATGAATAGACCTTTGATGGAGATCTATTAAATACTGATGACGGGGAGGTTTGACAGCAATGGGCTATCCTGGGTTGATTATTCCTATCAGACGTATAAATCTTACTGGCAACTACATGCAATTGGTGTATTGTTATGGAACTAAACGAAATACCTGACAATAAACACAATCCAGTCTGACTAGTCAGTTGCGCTTTCTGTTGTATGTACACTAATCAGCCATATCATTAAACCACTAACAGCTGAAATGAAGAACATTGACAGTATGATGCTCTGGGCAATGTTCTGCTAAGAAACCTTGGCTACTGACCAAGTACACCCCTTCATGGCAACAGTATAGCCTAATGGAATTGACCTCTTTCAGCAGGATAATGAACCCTGTCACACTGCAAAAACTGTTCAGGTTTGAGAAACATGAGAGCTCAAGGTGTTGATGTGGCCTCCAAATTCCCCGGATTTCAATCTGATTGAGCATACGAGGGACATGCCAAACCATGAAGGCTCCACCTCGCAACTTTGTGTCATATCCATAGGACAATTTGAGGCCTTGGTGGCACAAGGAGGATGTACACAATATTAGGCAGGTGGTTTTAATTGGTGTTATGGCTGATTGGTGTATATGCTGTAGCTATTTTTGGTCCACTGAATGGCCTGCGATTGGCTGCCATAACAGGCCACATGGTTTCCTACTCTATCCATGTTGTGTCTTTGTAGTGACAGTGATAGTGACTGACATAATGAGGCCTCAAATAACAAACAACTGTTATGTTCTTGTGACCTGTCAGATGCATCTTTTATTTGTTTTTATACACACATATTTATGCACAAACTCCCACATGTTTTTGTTAACAACACTCCTATACCTTACTATTTTTCATAAGGAAATGGCCAAAAGCTATATAGACATGTAATTCTGTAATTAGTAGGTCTGTTTGAACCATTTTAACCACTTCCATTGTTTTCCAGTCCTTCCACCTCTCCTAGAGTAGTTGAACTGCACAAATCTAGGTCTTGTAAATGGCAGTGGCAATTACATAGTGTGGTGGGGAAATACAGTGGTGCTTGAAAGTTTGTGAACTCTTTAGAATTTTCTATATTTCTGTATAAATATGACCTAAAACATCATCAGATTTCCACACAAGTCCTAAAAGTAAATAAACACAACCTAGTTAAACAAATGAGACAATAATATTGTACTTGGTCATTTATTTATTGAGGAAAATGAATCCAATATGACATTTTAGTGAGTGGCAAAAGTATGTGAACCTTTGCTTTCAGTATCTGGTGTGACCCCCCTGTGCAGCAATAACTGCAACTAAACGTTTCCTGTAACTGTTGATCAGCCCTGCACACCGGCATAGAGGAATTTTAGTCCATTCCTCCGTACAGAACAGCTTCAGCTCTGGGATGTTGGTGGGTTTCCTCACATTAACTGCTCACTTCAGGTCCTTCCACAACATTTCGATTGGATTAAGATCAGGACTTTGACTTGGCCATTCCAAAACATGAACTTTATTCTTCTTTAACCATTCTTTGGTAGAACAACTTGTGTGCTTAGGGTCGTTGTCTTGCTGCATGATCCACCTTCTCTTGAGATTCAGTTCATGGACAGATGTCCTTACATTTTCCTTTAGAATTATCTGATATAATTCAGAATTCATTGTTAAATCAATGAAAGCAGTGGCTTTCTCCTTGCAACCCTGCCATGCACACCATTATTGTTTGGTGTTCTTCTGGTGATGGACTCATGAACATTAACATTAGCCAATGTGAAAGAGGCCTTCAGTTGCTTAGAAGTTAAGTTAATCTTTAGCAATGTTCTGTTTGGGATCCAAAGACTGTCGGGTTTGAGTATGGAGGGTTCATGGTAAGCACTTCAATCCTGCTCTTGCTGTGGTGCGAAACACTGCCCCAACTTGTGGTGTGATTGATGAGGATCTAAAGCCCCAGCTGCAACATCTGTGAGCAAATTTGCCACGGGATATCAACTATGTCTCATCTTATATCCAGGCTAGAGGCGGCCTAACAGGGTACTAGAACCTTCTTTCAATTGTACCGTTTTCCCCAATATAACTATCCTTTTCGCTGTAAACATGTAATCACTTACATATATCAACATTATACTCACACAAAAAGTTTCAGTCAATTCCAACAAGTCCTTCTTGGTGAGTTATTTTTTTTCAATGAGTGTATTTAATATATCATAGCTCTGTATTCTGTCTACACAACCACATAACCTCTGAAACCCTTTAATGTCAGTGGTGGTACAGTGGTTAGTATGTGGATTATATAACTGTAGGATGAAGTTTTAACTCCCAACAGTGCCATGCTGCCACTATTGGGTCTTCAAGTAACCGTCAGTTTCTTGGATTGGACTTTATAAGATGGCTAAGGGTTAGGCTAATTGTTGTAAATGTACATGCAAAGCCACATGCAGTGCATAAGCCCAAGCAACCGTAAGTGTGTGGTCATGCTAAGTGACAGCACTCTGGTGTTTTTAGTCAGACCATTGTTTTGGTCACTGCTCTAGTCTTTGCTTTTGGCTACATTTCCTTTGTGTGTCAGTTTAAGCTCTCGGCTGCCGTGTGCATGTCGACAAAGAGTTGTTGACTGCTCTGTGTGCAACAAAGCCTTTAGGACAATTTTGAGAGCTCTCAGTTATCAGACCTCGGCATGCCCTCAGTTGGGGTGAGGACAGGGACACTGAGTCATTAAGACAAGGCTGCTAGGAATGGAAGAGTGTTCGACTTAGGCCACCCTGCTTCTGGCCCTCTTTTTTATTAGGAGGAAGAAAAAACGCAGTGCGCTAGCAGTGAGAAAGTGCGCGCAAAGTTAATGGACAGATTTGACATATCATTTATTTTAGTCTACACTGGTCCCAATCACATGACATAACAAGGCCTATCAGAAATACAACAGGGTCTCAGAGGACCTCCAATTATTCTCTTGTCTAAAGAGTGCTAACAGCCTGACATGCAGTACTGTGTGCATGATTGTAAACAGCGACTCAGTAACCCACTTCAGGGAATTAGCAATTGCATGATCATTTTACTGTATGTGGGGGGCAGTAGGAGGCTATTTGTGTGTCTCCGTCTCTGTGAATGTACACACTTGTATGACCTAGTCTGCATGGAAATAAAGAAATAAATACTGAAGTCTGTGTGCAATTCCCCTTATTGAAGCAAAAGGCATTTATGTGATGTATTGTCACCACAGCACTGTTGCAACCTTTATGTTTGTTTTTGTGGGGGGTAATGTGTGTGTGTGTAAGAACAGTGGGAGATATATGCCTCCCATGTAAGCTAGAGCGACCATGTTTCTGACCCTATTTACAAGTACCGTGTTTGCATTTAGTGGCTCATGCCAAAGATCCATTAATCTGCTCCATACATCACTACAGAACTAGTATAAATGCATTATGTGTGATGGGTAATAAAGGGAACCAGGTGTCACATGTCTGTATGAAATGGAAATTGGTAATATATATTTCACTAGATATTTTCTTTAAACAGATGAAGTCAGGGAATAGTTACATTAAAAGTGCGATCAATCATCATCAGATCTGGGGGCAGCTGTAGCTGTAGGTAGCTGTAGGAGAGGCATTTTCTAGCAGTTACTAAAGAGCTGAGAGTAGCTGTCACGTTTAGAACAGAGCAGGCAGACAGAGACTGATGTAGGTGTAAGTGTATCTGAAACTAACATAGTGGAACACAACACACAGACAAGATGAGGTACTCCGTGTAAACAGAGAAAATAACAAGGCTAATGCTTAGACAGGGCTAATACAAAGCAGAGATGTGAACCAAGCAAACACCAAGACAGTGCTAATACTAACAACGCAAACACAGAACACACCAGAAAGCTAGGAATGAGCTAAGCTAACAAAGACCAAACACCAAACAGGGATGCTAGGGACTAAAAAAACACTGACAAAACAATACTAACACAATCAGACAATGTGGACAGTAACTACACACAGATCATGGATACTCTAGACTAAAAGACAATACCACAGCTAACATAAAACTTGCCCTACATGGAACAACACATGAAACAAAAAAAGAGCAAGCACACCATAATGAGGAGCTTAGGGAGACCAGCAAACACCGAAACAGGAGCAAAGAAACAGGGAAAAGTGAAGAGACCCAACAAGGAAGTGAACAGAAAGAAGGGTATTTGTTGGAGGAGCTCAGCTGGCTATAATTGATCAACCTGCTATGGAAAGCGAAAAGGGTCAGATAGCTGGTAGCTGCATCATCCTGACAGTAGGGCTGTCATGATCATGAAATTTTAGCTGACAATTAATTGTCATACAAATAATTGTGATTAATGATTTATCTGTTTGTTAATACTCCCTCACTATTTAGTAGGCCTGTATGCATAATAATAGTGTAATCATTTATACACACTATTATGATAAACAACATCAATTCATGAACAATACATTTATATAAATAAATTAAATTTGTATGTCTATAAGCTTGAAAATAATAGTTGCAAGTAGGCCCGTCACAATCATCAAACTTTAGCTGACTATAGGTTGTTATATAACTAATTGCGATTAATCATTTAATCGTTTGTTCAATTGAATTTAACTGCTGAAGTACAGGCCTAAAGTGACTGAATAGTCACCTTGCTTACTAGACATGTTTAATTAGCAGCCAATCCTGACTCACAACTCAAAACTCACAACTTCACTCAAAGACTCACGCAAATGCCTATGAATATACACAAATAAAAACGCATTACAAAAGCAACCATATCAGCAAAAAAACTCATTCTGCTAACATACAGTACATACCAAAAATATACAATTAACTACACAGCTAAAAAATTACACCAACATCACTCAGCACTGCCCTCTAAACACCTTACAGCAGCAAGTTAGAAGTTCAAACTTTTCGTTTATGTTTTCATTGACCCCATTACATCTCAAAGATTGTATTTACTTCTTTCTTTTATTCAAACTTAGTTGCCCCGAGTACACCAAATTCACCATTCTGCTTGTTGAAGAAATCTACCAACTGTGGAAAATTACTGCTGTCTTACATAATTGCAATAATTTGGATTATTATTATGTATTATTACATAATTGCGATTATATTAAATAATTGCGATTAGACGATTATGTAATAATTGTGAGAGCCCTACCTGACAGTAATAAGAGAATCACCTGATTGTCATCAAATATGTTGTAAGCATTTTGATTCATTTGTGTAATAATAGTTATAGGGAGCTTGATACTACTTTCCCCAGCTCATATAGACCAGTTGACGTTGTTTAATATAATAAATACTCAGAAATGTGCTCTTTTATTAAACAATATGTAATATAACATTCTGTACCATTTAACACAGTGTAATTGGTTTATGGTCTGTGTGGAAAGTTAATGAACAAAAAGCACTAGACTCCAGTATATACTGTAGATACTGTGTGATGGTGCATATATGTTTAATCTGTTTCTTTGCTTAATATGAAAATATGGAATACCTATGTATACAACACTATGTAGAAATGTGTACATCATATTCATACAGTACGTACATTGGAGTATTAACGTGAAAAATGCATTAATATAAATGTATTCCTCACTTTGGAACTCGCCATATCTGTATTTCTCGCTGTAATGTACAGTGTGGCAAAAAAGTATTTAGTCAGCCACTGATTGTGCAAGTTCTCCTACTTCTGTAATTTTCATCATAGGTACACTTCAACTATGAGAGACAAAATGAGAAAAAAATCACATTGTATGATTTTTATTTGTAGAATTTAATTGTAAATCATGGTGGAAAATAAGTATTTGGTCAATAACAAAAGTTCAACTCAATACTTTGTAGCATAACCTTTGTTGGCAATGACAGAGGTCAAACGTTTCCTGTAAGTCTTCACCAGGTTGGCACCACACTGTAGCTGGTATTTTGGCCCATTCCTCCATGCAGATCTCCTCTAGAGCAGTCATGTTTTGGGGCAACACGGACTTTCAGCTCTCTCCACAAATTTTCTATGGGGTTGAGGTCTGCAGACTGGCTAGGCCACTCCAGGACCTTGAAATGCTTTTTACGGAGCCACTCCTTCTTTACCCGAGCGGTGTGTTTGGGATCATTGTCATGCTGGAAGAATCAGCCACGTTCCATCTTCAATGCTCTCACTGATGGAAGGAGGTTTTGGCTTAAAATCTCACGATATATGGCCCCGTTCATTCTTCCCTTACCACGGATCAGTCGTCCTGTCCACTTTGCAGAAAAACAGCCCCAAAGCATGATGTTTCCACCCCCATGCTTCACAGTAGGTATGGTGTTCTTGGGATGTGACTCGGCATTCAAACATGACGAGTTGAGTTTTTACCAAAAAGTTATATTCTGGTTTCATCTGACCACATGATATTCTCCCAATCCTCTTCTGGATCATCGATATGCTCTCTGGCAAACTTCAGATGGGCCTGGACATGTACTGGCTTAAGCAGGGGAACACGACTGACACTGCAGGATCTGAGTCCTTCTCGCATAGTGTGTTACTGATGGTAGCCTTTGTTACTTTGGTCCCAGCTCTCTGCAGGTCATTCATCAGGTCCCTCAGTGTAGTTCTGGGATTTTTGCTCACCATTCTAATGATCATTTTGACCCCACGGATGAGATCTTGCATGGAGCCCCATATCAAGGGAGATTATTAATGGTTTTGTATGTCTTACATTTTCTTACATTTGCTCCCACAGTTGATTTATTCACACCAACCTGCTTGCCTATTGTAGATTCACTCTGCCCAGCCTGGTGCAGGTCTACAATTTTCTTCCTGGTGTCCTTCGACAGCTCTTGGTCTTGAGTTTGGAGTTTGACTGATTGAAGCTGTGGACAGGCGTCTTTTATACAGATAACGAGGTCAAACAGGTGCCATTAATACAGGAAACGAGTGGAGGACAGAAGAGCTTCCTAAAGAAGAAGTTACAGGTCTGTGAGAGCCAAAATCTTGCTTGTTTGTGGGTGACCAAATACTTATTTTACACCATGATTTACAATTAAATTCTTTAAAAATCCTACAATGTGATTTCCTGGATTTTTTTTCTCATTTTGTCTCTCATAGTTGAAGTGTAGCTATGATGAAAATTATAGACCTCTCTCTTCTTTCTAATTAGAAGAATTTACACAATCAGTGTCTGACTAAATACTTTTTTACCCCACTGTATGAGGTATTTTAATCCCCTAACCTTTTCAGATCAATGAGTTACTATAACAAATGAAAAGGAAACTCCAGAAACTGATTCCACACAGAGTAAGTCAACACTGTATGTGTAAAGTTCTGAATGGTGTTTTACCTACACCCTCCACCACTAGTGCTGCAACCCTCCTATAATTGTAGCTGTACAGCATTTGGAAAGAAGAAGTAATTTTAAATATATATAATATTATAATAAAAATAAATAAGGGTAGAACAGTAGGTTTAAATTACATAAAGCAGTCTGGTGTAGGGTTGCACTGGTTATATATTTTTATTTATTAATTGGATAAATATTTCTTGAGAAAACATAGGCTTTTAATTGAACAATACTCTGGCTGGCCAAAAATAAAATTGTGCACTTCTAATTTTTCTTTGGTCCAACCTTAGTTATGATTACGGGGCACACTCGACATGGCACTGTTTTGAAAAACATATGAAATGTCACGACATTTATTACGATCCAGAGCTGCATTTGCTTTTGACTGAGATCTTGTATTAACAATGGGAGAGTCGAACCACAGACTTCCAGTATGTACAAAAGAGTTTTGATCGGGTTTAGTTCAGATCTCTGTGGTGACCAATTCATGTGTGAAAATGAACCACTCTTTGACAGTTTGAGTCCTGGAATATGCCCATGTCATCAGGGAAGAAAAATCCATTTATAGGATAACCTGGTCATTCAGGTACTCAGCTGAATTCATTTGGATATTGGATTCATATTATCTGGTTTCATATTATAATAGTTGTTATCCAAGCAATTACTGGACCTAGATACAGTCAAATACAGTGGTGTGAAAAGTGCCCCTTCCTGATTTCCTATTTTTTTGCACACCTTCATTTAAAAACTGCATTTTGTGTTTACTTGTGTTGTCTTTGACTAATATTTAAATTGTCTTGATGTTCCGAAACACTTAAGTGTGACAAACATGCAAAAAACTAGGAAATCAGGAAGGGGGCAAACATTTTTTCACATCACTGTAAATATTGTAAAACTGTTCTGTGTCTAAAACCTTTGCTTAGCAATATACACAGTCATATCAGAATATTGTGAGCACCCTTTGCTTCTACACTCGCTGTCCATTATATCAGCTCTGTTTGCCGTATAGGAGAACTTTGAACTTTTGCAGTTATGTAATTACAGTCGTAATTACAGGGAGGTGGTCTTAAAGTTATGGACTTCAACTTCGATTGGCTTGTATAATATTTGTACTTTATGTGCTCTTCAGAGGGCTCATGGAGCAAAAGGTGCACATCTTGTATGCAGCCATGAACTTTGCAAAAAGAGTGTAACCTACAGCTGGTCTGTTTCCAAAAACACCACCATCACTACCACCACATCAGTGTCACTGCTGTGTTGAGATTGTTCCACCATTCAAATAATACCTGCTGGGTGGTGGTCCAGTTGGGGTCGTGAGCATTGAAATACAGGGTGAAAGGAGGCAAAATATAAAGAGAAACAGATGGACTACATACTGTAATTATAGAACTCCAAAGTGCTCCCATATTGTAACCAGAGCTGATATAATGGACAGTGAGTGTAGAAACAAGTGGTAAAAAAAAAATCTGATATGACTGTGGTAGCCTAGCGGTTAAGGTACTGGGCTCTGGCCCAGAAGGTCCAGGGTTCAAATCCCATCTCTGCCAAGCTGCCACTGTTGGGTCTTTGAGCAAGACCCTTAACCCACAATTGCTTGGGTTGTAAGACTGTATCAGTTGTAAGTCGCTCTGGATAAGGGCGTCTGCTAAATGCTGTAAATGTAAATGTAAATATGACTGTGTATAACGAAATGGCATATATAACCCAAGACCTCAGTTAAATGCCACATAAAATGTATAATAATAATAGTCAGAGTAAATTATTGCTACATTACTGTCCATTAACACAGAAATTACATATTTTACAGTGGAGAAAAGATGTGGATTGCACAGTGTTGAATGCACCTGTCACCAGTGGCCTACTGTGCTATAGCCGAGTCAGGCAGACAGAGGAAAAGAGAGACCAATTGCATTTTAATGCCAATAACACCTCAACCTTGTTATCATACACACTCCACCTACACGGAAGTCATACTTCCATGACTCATATAGCCATTATCTGCCAACATCAACACTGGCAGCTGAGATTGTTACATCCCTGACGATGAGACTGTATGTGACACGACAAAGAGAAGTACAGAGTTGAGAGGACATCAGGGCCTGTGACTCACCAAACAAACAATACCAAACAGCCCTAACCTAGCCAGTTCTCTCGTTCTTATTCCAAACCTGCTCATACTGTGTCTGGTATAGATTTATTTTAATATGCTTTACTACATTTTCATCAATTTCCCAGACTCTTCCATCCTTTAGGTCTAGGGCACAAAAGCCCAACAGTGTCAGACTGGCAGAGACAGGATTTGAACCTACAGTGTGTCCTTCTAATTAGTAGTCCTTAGTCAAGTAAGTTCCCATCTAAACAGAGTGACCTAAGTATAGATCATGTTGTTCTGCTTAATTTAGTTTTGCATTGGTGAGTAATCCTGGTAATGGGACATGACTGGGGCAGAAGAAGGAGAAATGACAGTCATATAGTAAGAATCTTCTATTCCAGACAGTTAGACAAAGTTCTAATTCTATATCCCACCTACATGGGAGTCATGCTTTCATGACTCATATTATCTGACAACACTAGCACTGGCAGCTGAGAATGTTGAATCTCTGACCCTATGACTATGTGACACGAGGAAGAGAAGGACAGAGGTGAGAGGACATCAGGGCCTGTGACTCACCTAATAAACAGTACCATAGAGCCAGTCCTGTGCACAAACAGTCTGGAGGTCAGGGGCTCAAGAGGTTATAAACAGGCACGCTCCATTCCACGCCACTTAACAAACTCTACCATACTATACCCACAATGCACCTTTTCCACTGCCTATAGACTATTCATAATCACAGTCACCTTGTCGGGTGTTTAGACCAGTCAAGATATTTTACATGAGTCATTTCTTCAGGAAAGAGCTGTCTCTTCCCTATGCAACATAATAGTCTCTTCAAAATACATCTCAGCACTTGAAAAAACCTTATGAACCTGAATATGTGGGGTTATTTACTTTGACCTAACTCAGCAAATTGGACTTGCTGATACTCACACTTGCGTTGCTTTTATCTCTGATTCTGCAGGCACTTTAATAAGTCGCTGTGGATAAGATTAACTGCTTAAAGAGCAAATATAGATGAAATATGATTTAGAGATATGTTTCAAGTACAATATTATACTACCTCAGTGTACCATATGGATCTGATCATACTTTACAGATTATGTCACCTTCACTTATGAATCACTCATAGATCTGAATTTTCACTTCGGTTTATATTCATTCCAAAATCAGTAATTTGATGTTGACAAATGTGCGGTTTTGACCTTGACACATTAGAAAGCATAACAACGAATGACGAATGTACTGTAGTCACCACATGACATCACAGGAGCAGCCAGCAAATAAACAAAATGAATACATGATAACTGATTCTTTCTTATAATGTTTAGAGAGTTTTTCCTTGCCGCTGTCCACCCTAGGCTTGCTCGATTTGGGATTGGCCCTAGATATTAGTCTGGGACAGATAATCTAAAATTGTAAAGCTGCTTTGAGACAATGCTACATTGTAAAAAGCGCTATAGAAAAAAATCTGAAAATCTGACTGTTTGAAACAGAATTTAAACAGAAATACTGATATGTACAGGTTGCTCACATACTGTTGTAATCTGCACATATTTGTACATCTGTAAAAATTGTTTTTTACATTTTCTGTATTTCTGCATTTTATATTAGATTTTATTTGTATACTTATTTGTATGTACGGTGCATTTGCGCCCTGTCTAGGGTTGTTCCTGCCTTGCACCCTGTGCTGCCGGTCAGGCGCCGGCTCTCCCATTTAAGGATTAAGCGGATAAAAAAGTGAATGAATGTATTCTCTGTTTGTCCTTTTTTTGTTTCACAGTTTGTCGAACGTTCTGCTGTGGATACTACTGTTCCACACCTGGGCGTAATAAGGTGCTATTTCATGAAGTGCTTCAAAGCAGATTAAGTGGAAAGCAACATATTTGTTAGGCACCTGTATCAGGTAACCCCACATAAATCTGCTGATTAATAAGCAGTATTTACTCCTGACCATGGACTAGCTTTGCATTTTTGGGTGATGATGAACCTGCAGTGGAACTATAGCTGCTTAATTTTAAATATCTTGTGCCACACACTAAGAAGTTTATCTCTCTGTCATTGTGGGGACCTTCCACTGACAACTCTGTAACTTTTTTGGTTTTTCAAAAGGGAAGTTACAGTTTCTGTAACAAAAAAAAGCTGTTTTCCTCTTGGGGACCAACAAGGTGTCCCCATAATGTAAAAAATCCTAGAGCTTTCTATCGTTGTGGGGACATTTGGTCACACACACACACACACACCCACACACTTCAGTGAAATCACTGTACCATTGCCATGTTCTTAAGAACAAAATCCTACACCCAACCAATTTTTTAACAATATTTACAAGACATGGGATGATTATAACATCCATGGCACATGCAAAATTTAGCATACTATAGAGGTTGTATACAGACCAACATTTGTAAGTTTTCTCTTACACTTTACATGTACATATGCTAATAGTGATGAATCAGGACCACCACAGATCAGGTACTATTTGGGTTGTGAATCATTCTCAGCACTGCAGTGACACTGATGTGGTGGTGGATGTGTTGCGCTGGTATAGATGGAACAGATACAACAGTGCTATCGAGGTTTAAACAGTGAGGCCACTCATTGTAGACCCTGTTAGACACTATTTCCTCGTTGGTCCTCCTTGTAGATGTAAAGTCAGAGAGTAGCTCATCTGTCGCTGCACAGTTTGTGTTAGTCATTCTCTAGTCTTTCATCAGTGGTCACAAGGACGATGCCTACAGGATGATGTTGGCTAGATATTTTTGGTTCTTTGACCATTCTTAGTCTAGCAGTCACGCGGAGGCGTTTCAAAACTCCAACAGCACTGTTGTGTCCGATTCACACCTACAAGTGCAACATACACGTCAGTATCACTGCAGTGCCCAGAAAGATCCACCACCCACTCAGGTCATATGGTAAGAACATTCTTCTCCAGACAATTAGACAAGGTTCACCCAAACACTAAGTATACACACAGAAAGGATAATATGACCCATGAGATGCTGTCTGTATTTGAGCCCAGTGTTCCCCGGATATTGGAATGAATTAATGGAAATTAAGGATAGTACAAGATACATAATATTTATAATGGTGGTTGAGTTCTTCATGAAAGAAATGTGAAACACAATAGATTTGCAGTGGTGAGTAGGATAAGAACAATGTCATATGGTAGACATGAGCGTCATTGACTCCAGACAGAAGTAACCCTAACCCAGTATACAAGCACAAACAGAAAACAGTGACTAAAGAAACAGTGGGAATTTCAGAGCTTGCTGTGGAATATGACCTCTGTTTCTCTGACATCAGCCTATGTTGCTATCATATTTGTTTATCTTTCCTGCTCGTTGGGCCGTGCTGTTTTGTTGCTAGTAAAGTCCCATTGATTCGTAGCTCCACCTATCATGCTGGGGTCCCATGTTTAGTTTCTGTGTGCATGTGCATGGAGAGCAAAATAGGGGCAGAAGGTTAAAAAGCCTTTTTTTTTCTTTTTTTAGCAGAGCTTGAAGTTGAACCCTCACCCTTCTATAACCACTCGATACTCTAGTACCTTAACCACTGTGTCATAAAAGCCCAGTGTATCAGTAATTGGGGCAACCAGTGGGCAGGGGGTTAGGTAGGCAAGTCAGCATATTTATGCAATGGGGAAAATAAGCCAGTGGTTTATGACTACTTTTTAAAACAACAGTTATTTACAGAATACCATTACATGGTTCAAACGGATATACATAATCATAACAGAACTTATGTTATAGCTAGATCCTGTTAGCTAGTACCAGCTAGTACGAACCATTTAGAAGGGATACACTGGTGAATTTTTCCAAGCTTGCAGCCATGGAGAAATTAGTCATTTATCAGATGCACTTATCCGGAGTAACTTACAACTGTTACAATCTTACAATTGTGGTTTAAGAGCCTTCCCCAAGGACCCAACCTTGGCAGCTTTACAGATGTGAGATTTGAACCCTAAACCTTTTGGTCCACATGGCTAGCACCTTAACCGCTAAGCCAACACAGTCCCAGCACAGCTCTTGTATTTAAGTATTAGAGGAAGGATGTTATTGTTGTTGAGACATCTATATGAATCTGAAATGTGATGGTGCATTCTTTCTTCATCATTCACTATTATCATTATCACGCTACTCATTTAATGCAGAGCCAAGCAGACACTACACAATTGTGAACATGAACATACAATGTGCTAAAGCTAACAAGAGCAGAAGTACAGGCTATAAAACACTGAACAGAGTTGCAAGGGGCTATTATTTAAAACCACATGAAACATGGAACACATTAGACATAAAGTGGCACATGAAACAACAGTACACCTTGACCAGCAGAAAAGTGAGAGCAACCAACCAAGAAACATGAGCCAGGAGAATCAAGGTGGGTGTGAAAAGACCACAAAAAGTGCACAAAAGTGAAGGCTTATATATGCTAGGCACAGCATGCTGTTATTGAACAGCCTACTGTAAAAGCTGAAAAGGGTCAGAAGGGAGCTATGTAGGATGATGTGGCTCACCAGCAAAAATCATCCTGAAAACCAGTAATCAACCAAGACTTTTACTTGTGGACTTACATACGTTAAAGAACATATCTTAAAGTAACTTATAATGTCACACATATTTTAAGAGAAACTTTAATTTAAAGAGAGATTTTCTTTTTTCTGAGAATTGAGAATTCCCTTTTTAATTTGATATAGAGACTGTACAATAAATGCTCAGTGCCTTCTTCACTGAAACTCATTCATTGTCAAGGCAGCTTTATCCAATTCAGGTAATGTGAATGCCAGTGTATATCTGACAGCACATGGCAGGAACGAACAATAGATGTGGTGCCCATCCATCACAGGGCACATGCTCACACACACATTCATCTATATTCACTCTCACTGGGATACTTTAGAAACACCAGTTGAACTCATGTCTTTTGAATGAGGGAGCAAACCACAGTACCTGGATGAAACTCACACAGACACAGAGAACATGCAAACTCCATACAGGCAGGGTCTGGGGCGGGAATCAAACCAGGGATCGCTGGAGCTGTCAGGCGGCAGCGCTAACCACTGTGCCGCCATGCCACCTTTTTGAATGATTTTTTTTATTTACTCATTCATTATCTCTATTGGCTTAATTTTTCATCAGGCTTAGTTTTGGACTTATCATTCCACCTACTGCCATGCTTTGGAAGGTGGGAAGAAACTCGACAAAAATGGAAAGAACAGGCTAAAGTCCTCACACACAGTACAACTTAGGCATCAACATATTCTGCTGCACCATTGTGCCACCTGTTAACTATTCACTGTGTGTGTACTACTTTTAAATGGAGTGTGTAGACACATTGTGACAACAGACCAAGGCCAAACAATAAACAAAAGAAAACATCTTTTAAACTGTCCATAAACTTGACACAGAGACCAAAAAAACACTTCTTGTGAACTGAAACCAAAGCTTATACCCTATGATGAATGTATAGGAAATATACACTCACCAGCCACTTTATTATGTACACCTTCTTGTTTCTACACTCACTGTCCATTTTATCAGCCCCCCTAACCATATTGAAGCACTTTGTAGTTCCACAATTACAGACTGTAGTCCATCTGTTTCTTTGCTTACATTGTTAATCCCCTTTTCTCTGTTTTCTTATGGTCAGGACCGTAAACAGCTGCACAGTTTGTGTTAGCCTTTCTGTAATCCTTCATCAGTGCTCACAAGATACTGCCTACTGGATACTGGTGGCTGGATATTTTTGGTAGGTGGGCTATTTTCAGTTCAAACAGTGACACTGAGGGGTATAAATCCTCAATACCAGCACAACACACACTAACACACCACCACCACATCAGCGTCACTGTGGTGCTGAGAATGATCCACCTCCAAATAATCTGATCTGATCTTTGGTGGTCCTGACCATTAGAGAACAGAGTAAAGAAGACAGGCAACATATTTAGAGAAACAGATGGACTACAATCTGTAACTGTAGAACTTCGAAGTGCTTCTATATGGCAAGTGGAGGTGATAAAATGGACAGTGTAGAAATAAAGTGTCCTGTGAGTGTATACAAGGCGAATCAAAACCAAGGGGTTAAACGTAATGCTTACTTTTCATTATATTATGCCAACAGCGTAGTAGTGTTAAAGGATAGGAAGACGTTATGAACATATTTCACCTCCCAGCAAGGTGAACATGTAGCAGCCATAAATATCACCAGAGCTGACATCAGCAGCCCAACATGTTTGAACAGGCAGGTTTGTCCCCATGGAACCCAAACAGCCCACAACACCCAGGCCAAACACAGCCTTATTATCCTGGATCAGACCAAGCACTTTAATCATGACAATCAAGCAGCCAAACCAGCAGCTCTCAAATAAGCAGCCACATGCAAGAGCCTCAACTGGACCACAAGCACATCAGAAAGTTCACCATCAATCATTACCACACATACCCTCAGTCACAACATGGGGATTTGGAACTGGAAGAGAGTGCTTCCTGCTGAGAATCGAAACTGTTTCTAAAAATACTGTTTGTTTGACACCGGCAATTATACAGACACATATACATCCACCATGCTGCACACACATGTGAAGCCACAGACCATCCAATGCTCCCAATATCTACCAACAGCCATTACTGCCACCTTGCCTTTTCCAGACACTGCCTTCCCACTCACAAACATCACAGTTGTGTATGTAGAGCACTAACCAGGCCAGTGACATTGCTGGGACTCAAACTCAAGCCCCCATATTCTGTGAACAGGTCATTAGACCACTGCTCCCATGTGGCATAATCATGTAGTGTAAACCAAAAATAACAATTTCTAATAAAATGTTAACGAAATTGTGACTTGTAGTGTATCTATCAGTGTGTAGTACATCTATCAGATGAGAACGTGTACTAGGCTACATATTCAAAATTCTTTGATGAATGTCAGAATTTCTTCAGATTTGGTATGTTCCCCCTGTTGCTGTACTGACAGTGAACACTCAAGTTGGCTTGCTGTCCACAAAAACCGATGCTCCATGTTATCCCATCATCTGGTGATGTTGCTGAATGCTTTCTCTGTCTTCAACCACCCCTATAAATACTCAACTGGGTTTAGGTCAGGTGACTGTAGAGGAAAATTCAAGACAATCAAGACTCCGTGATCTTCTTTAAGTCAAGTCAGGTCAGATTTATTTATATAGCGCTTTCTACAATGGAGAATTGTCTCAAAGCAACTGTACAATTTTAGATTATCTTTTAATATCTATGGTCAATCCCAAATTGAGCAAGCCTAGGGCAACAGCAGAAAGGAAAGACACCCTAAGTGTTATGAGGAAGAAGCCTTGGGAGGACCAAGACTCAAAAAGGGACCCAACCTCCTTTCGTGGAGTGGATAAATGTAAGAATGAAACTAATTTATCTAAACAAATAAGTCTTGTAGTGATTTTTTTCAAATAAAATGTAAAATATGCACATCGGCATTATGTAGTATGATAAACAGCGTCACTCTAGGATCTTCCGTCTAAGCAGGAAAGTCCTTTGCAGAACTTTGTCCCCAGCCAACCAGAGGAGGGAGAGAGTTACTGCCCTCTGGTCCCTCTTTATTCTTCAAGTAGTTGTTTAGAGCTCCACAAGATCTAAAAAAGTATCTAAACAAATACCCTCAGACTTTTGGGCCCCATTGTATATCCCTGATAGTTGGGGATTTACAAATCTGTACTTTTTAAATATATATATATATATATATATATATATATATATATATATATATAAGTACCGTGGTAACTTGGTTCTCATCATTAATTAGTTCCAGAAAGTTTGTCAACAACTGAAAATAACGAAATAATGTAAACTGAATGAATCTGTTCCAGACCCCCAGAAAATCCACACTGTATAAGGAATTATATGCATTAATGGAGTTGTATTGTACATGTGCTGTCTGATTTACGAAGGGGATATGTTCCGGCAAATTCTTAATAAGTTAAATGTATGCATAAATGTTTCATGAACCGATGAGTTTAATGAGTGTTTGGTAGAGCGTTCAATACTGTATCATAGCAGAGTAATGATAAATAATGATAAGTAAGTTAATGTTTAAAACACTTATATCAACCTACAGTAGGCCAAAATCATTAACACAAAGCTTATTTTTTAAAGTGTTGAAAAATCTCACAGTTTAGTGAGTAATGGATTGAAAGTAAAAAGTGAAATCTTACTTACTCTATTGATGAACTCTGGGCACTAGCATAGATGAAAATGACAATTGCAGCCTGTGCTACGGAGCATTAAGTTCCTGTTTTCTTTTCGGTTGACAGTCAATACAACCCTTTGATATCTTCAGTGAGAAACTGCTATTGTGAATCTGAACTGCTGAATCACTGTGTACTGAATCGTAAATCATTAATCGTGAATAGAGATTCGGCTGAAACAAGTCGCGTGGCTGAACTCGATTAAGCAAGTGCACCAAGTAATGAGCAAACGTCAAAATGCATTGAGAATCGAATTCGACATGTTCCGAGGTGGTCGAGAACCGAGGTACCACTGTAATGAATATCTCATGTAATTTATTGAATAAGTTGTTGAAACTTTTCCGGCTTTTCTTCACTACGTTTCCCAGCGCTCATCACTGCCATGTGACTTCCTACATCACACACTGCAGACTTCCTCATCAGAGTGCGGAAGAGTACTGATTATCACATATCACTTGCCCGGGAAAATTAAAAATTCATAATTCAGAGTACAGTTTCTGCTGAATGTGTATTTATGTTTATTATATGAATGTGTATTTATGCTTTCTTTCAATTATGTAATATCGCTAAACTTTTAATGATGCAGAGAAACTGGTTCATGCGTTTGCAACCTCAAGGTTGGATTACTGTAACGCCTTACTTACCGGATGCTCTAGTAAATCTATAAATAAACTTCAATTAGTTCAGAATGCAGCCACCCGAGTGCTAACTCGAACTAGAAAATTTGATCATATCACTCCTGTTCTATCATCACTACACTGGTTACCAGTTAAATTCCGCATTGATTACAAAATACTTCTTATAACTTATAAAGCTCAAAATGGCCTGGCCCCACATTATCTGAGTGAACTCTTAGAGTTTTACAATCCAGCTCGTCTGCTTCGTTCGCAGGGTGCAGGACTTCTTTTAGTTCCTAGAATTAAAAAAGTCACAGCCGGGGGAAAGGCATTCTCATACATGGCCCCCCAACTATGGAATAAACTTCCCACTTTCGTTCAAGACTCAGACACTCTGTAAAAATTTTAAGACTAGGCTAAAGACATACCTATTTATGCAGGCTTTTGACTAGATTTAGGGTGTCGGGTGGGCGGTCTGGCTGAACTGGGCTTCGGTCCTCGTGATCTTGACTCATGCATCCTTGCCTTATACTTAAGGCAGAGCGGGGGGTTCATAGTCAAAGATCCTTATTATGGGACAGAGACGTTGGGTTGCTGTCTTCTTTCTCCTGCCCTCCCTGGGGTTTTGCCCGATTCCCATGTGAATCCCTCTTGCTGTGTTCCTACCAGTTCTCCTCCTTTCTAGCTATGGCTTGCTATAGCTAATGCTACACCTGGCATCAGTGATTGACATGGCAATCATGATTGTTATAGACACTGTGCTCTTAATCAATAACTAATTCATACATTTTTCTGTTTTCCCTCCTCCCGACTGTGTTCCGGTCCAGTTCCAGCCCCACACATTATGTTCATCATGGTCCGCTGTAGCTCCACTCAGCTGCTTCCGTCATCAGCGTCCAGCCTCCTATCATACCCGGCCCTTATGGCCGATGTGCATATTTCCACACATTTTATTTGAACTATGACTCCCAAACTTTTAGTTTCGTTTTAGATTTATCATCTACGCCACCCAGGAGGTTGGGTCCCTTTTTGAGTCTTGGTCCTCCCAAGGTTTTCTTCCTATAACACTTAGGGATTTTCCTTGTCAACTGTCGCCCTAGCCTTGCTCCATTTTTGGGGATTGGGACAATAGATATTAGGAGATAATCTAAACTTCTAAAGTTTGCTTTGAGACAATGCTCCATTGTAAAAAGCACTATATAATAGAATCTGACTTGACTTACTTGATTTCGAATTTGAAGTCAAAATAATCAGGAATTCGGATCATTTGTAAAATGTATTGCTTCATGTCAATGATCCAGGTAAGAACATCCAGAACGTGAATCAGTTCATCTGGACATAGTTTTTATTGGAGAAACGTTTCGTCACTCCATCTAAGTGACTTCTTCGTCTCGCATTTGAAGAAAACTTCCAATCTATATACAGCCACGTTGCATAACAACTGGTACCAGCACATTACATAAAATGGGAACCGGTGATCAGTTTTAATATGTCCGATTTACATAGCCATTAACGACAATGGCCACGTGTGACAGACACCACAACCGTTGGGATGTGGACAAGTGGGTTTGAAGAACTTGTCTGTACAGAGAAACTCACCCAGGCGGAGAAAGACATCTTGGCTAAGGGGCTGAATTTTGCTGTGACACAGAGGCAAATACCACTAGTGGAACTGATCACTGCCACGGAAACAGCAATCCGCAACAAAAACATCGCGGACATGGAAGCAGATCAACTGTGAATGAAAGTTTCAGCCTGCCCTAGCAATGCAAAGCCACCGCCATCCAACATCAGCAGAGAGGAAAGGAATGCACTCATGACTCTCAGTAAGTATAATGACATCATCATCCTTCCAGCGGACAAAGGCAGGTGCACGGTTTTCTTAAACCAGACAGACTATCATGAGAAACTTATAACTCTCCTTAGAGACACTAACACTTATGAGCCCCGGAAATGAGATCCTGGTAGTGGGTACAAGAAGGTGGTGATAGATTGTCTGAAGCTTTTAGAACAGGACAATTCTATTGACCGGCCTATGTACGACATATTATCCCCAGGGGAGGCTACACCTAGTCTGTATGGTTTACCTAAGATACATAAACAGGATGTGCCATTGCGGCCCATTGTGTGTATGATCAACTCAGTGACCTACAACATTGCCAAGTTTCTGGCATCGATCCTCAACCCGTTGGTAGGCAGCACGGATCATCACATCCAGAACACCATGGATTTCGTGGATAAGGTGAGGGACATCATTACATCATTATGGAGACGGGTGAAACAATGGTCTCGTTTGATGTCACATCTCGCTTCACGTGCGTTCCAGTTGCTGAGGCAGTAGAGATAGTCCAAGTGTAACTACAGGATGACCCCACTCTCAGCAATAGGACCACCCTTAACTCGGACCAGGTGTGTTTGCTTCTGGAGCTGTGTCTTCAATCCACCTATTTCACATACAGAGATCAGTACTATAGGCAGAAACATGGGTGCACCATGGGCTCCCCAGTTTCACCTATCGTGGCCATTGGTTCAGATATGTGGATGACACCTGGGTTAAAATGAAATCTCAGGAAGTGCCACATTTCACCAACCACATCGACTCAGTGGGCAAACACATTAAGTTCACCAGGGAGGATGTGAAGAACGGCAGGTTAGCCTTCTTCACATCCTCCCTGGTGAACTTAATGTGTTTGTACCACCAGACACTGTACCACCAAGCAGATAGCTTCCCCACTGACACAGCGGCCAAGTATGGAGAGAAGTCTCACATTAAGCAGGCCCTGGGCAAATGTGGTTATCCGAACTAGGCCTTTGTCAAAGCCGGTAAGACGCCCAAACAGTGCTCCAGCAGATCAACGAGAGGAGAACAACAACCGCAGTCTAAGCGTAAACCAGCGGTGATTCCATATGTGGCAGGAACATCGGAACAATTGAGACGCATATATGCCAAACACCGCGTCTCAGTGGCTTTCAAACCCCAAAACACGCTACGCCAGAAACTGGTCCACCCCAAGGATCGGGTCCCCCAGCACAAACAGAGTAATGTAGTGTATGCTGTTAAGTGCCGGGAGGATTGCCAGAAATTGTACATCGGGGAAACCAAACAGCCACTGGTGAACGGATGGCACAACATAGAAGAGGTACCTCATCAGGTCAGGACTCTGCGCTTTACACCCACCTATAGGCCAGTGGCCACTCTTTCAAGGATGAAGACGTGCAGACCTTGATAGGGAGGAACTATGGTTTTGAAACGTGGGGTAAAAGAAAGCCATTTTTTGTAAAAGGGAACGTCCATTCCCTGAACCGAGGGATGGGGCCTCAGAGTAACACCTCTCTACCATCTACAATGGAGCCATCTCCAGCCCTTCCCATTCCCCTGTGTGATGGCACATCGTGGCCCATTGTCGTTAATGTCTATGTAAATCTGCATATTCAACTGATCATCCGGTCCCATTGTTATGTAAATGTGCTGGTACCAGTCGTTATGCAACGTGCTGTATATAAGATTGGGGAAGTTTTCCAACTGCTGAGACTGAAGAAGTCACTTAGATGAGTGACGAAACGTTTCTCCAATAAAATCTATGTCCAGATGAACTGATTCAATTTCTTGGATTGTAAAATGTAGTGTACTTCCTACTTTAGAAATGTCGGAGGCCAGTGACTCTGTGCACAATTTGGGAGGTGCAGAAAAGATTGCTTTGTTAGATATGGAATAACTTGAGCAGCCCCAACCTCAACCCCAACCAAGATCTGTTTCAATAAATTAGATGATGAAAATGAATTCCAGCTGTGAGCTGGGCCTTATGACTCACCACACAAATACTTAAAGAAGGCAAATCCCTGCTATCACAACATCTACTGGAAAGCTTTCCAAGAACAGTTAAGGAGGTTCTAACAGCAAATGCTTCAATTATTATTGTCCATGGTTTAAGAAATGATATTCAAGCAGTAGATATGAGTGTGATTTGTGTGTGTATTACACATCTATTCCTTCATACCTTGTAGATAGACAGTGCCCAAACAAAGTTGTTTTTCTGTATACATGCTCCAGACTGATTACATAGTAAGCCTACATTCCACCTTGAGCACAGCTTATCATCCCTTGGCCTCTTGGACTGATCTTGGAATTGTCTAGCACTCCACCCTGCAGCATCACACACCCATGCACATGCATGTACACACAAAAACAAGTTAGTGCATGGAAAATTCACTGCAGCTACTGCATATCAACAACTTTCATCTCCATTTCACAGCTGTCAGCTGAAGATGTTCAGCTCCGGCACAGCAGAAGCATATAAATAAACAGTCCAATTCAGGATTCATGTTTTAATCAAAATCCAATTAGTTACTAACCTATTTAGACACAAGGGAGCATTTTAGGAAAACAGATCTCCAGCTCTTTAGAGCATAGGACATTTGGTGGTTTAAGTGTCAAACCGGCACGTGTCAGAGCTGTGTAAGCACATTTTCTGCAATACCCCTTCCAATAGTGGCTCCTCAGTGACCCTTTCAATGACATACAACCTCTGCCAGTTGTGTGTATGCATATCAGCCCTGAAACATCACTTGGTTCAATGCCCAAAAAATGAGGGTAAAAAATGTTTAACACTCATTCACATTCAGAGTTAATGGGTATGCATCCTCTCTTTTTGTATTTATAGTTATAAACACAATCATAGCATTATGTAAATTTTAACCTGCATTACATGTTTGGTATATTAACACATAAATACATATACAAACAAAAATCTCATCATATAGTCCTCTATATGTGAACCATTCACTTGCAAACATGCATAATGAATAATAGTACCTGATTGTTATGAGTAATGTCGACCTGCACGTCTATCTCCATAACCCTGCTGACCTTGAATAAAATAAATGAGTGGGAGTATACATTAATTAATTCACCAGCCACATAATTAAAAGCAAATTCATTTCCATAACAGAATACATTTCACTTCACACTGGTGGTCATTTAGTAGCTAAAGCACTGGAAGACATCAGCAGCACCAAATAAAACATTTTTTAATGTTAGTCACTCTTTTAATGTTGTTTATTTAGTTTATTTAGCATCACTATCAGCATCAGTGGCCATTTCAGTGACACACACAAAGTTACATCAAGACTAGTCATATATATATATATATATACAGTGGAGCCAAAAAGTATTTAGTCAGCCACTGATTGTGTAAATTCTCATACCTAGAAAGATGAGAGAGGTCTGTAATTTTCATCATAGGTACACTTCAACTATGAGAAAAAAAATGAGAAAAAGAAATCCAGGAAATCACATTGTAGTATTTTTAAATAATGTAATTGTAAATTATCGTGGAAAATAAGTATTTGGTCAATAAATTTGGTTCAACCCTACTACTTTGTAACATAACCTTCTTCATAGACACTCCTTCGTTGCCCGAGCGGTGTGTTTGGGATCATTGTCATGCTGGAAGACCCAGCCATGCATGTTCCATCTTCAATGCTCTCACTGATGGAAGGAGGTTTTGTCTTAAAATCTCATGATACATGTCCCCGTTCATTCTTCCTTTAACATGGATCAGTCGTCCTGTCCCCTCTGCAGAAAACAGTCCCAAAGCATGATGTTTCCACCCCCATGCTTCACAGTAGGTATGGTGTTCTTGGGATGTGACTCAGCATCCTTTTTCCTCCAGTTGAGTTTTTACCTAAAAGTTCTATTTTGGTTTCATCTGACCACATGATATTCTCCCAACCCTCTTCTGGATCATCCATACGCTCTCTGGCAAACTTCAGATGGGTCTAGACATGTACTGGCTTAAGCAGGGGGACACGCCTGGCACTGCAGGATCTGAGTCCCTCTCAGCGTAGTGTGTTACTGATGGTAGCCTTTGTTACTTTGGTCCCAGCTCTCTGAAGGTCATTCATTCAGGTCCCTCCGTGTAGTTCTGGGATTTTTGCTCACCATTCTCATGATTATTTTGACCCCAGAGGATGGGACCTTGCGTGGGGCCCCAGATTGAGGGAGATTATCAATGGTCTTGTATGTCTTACAATTGCTCCCACAGTTGATTTATTCACACCAACCTGCTTGCCTATTGTAGATTCACTCTTCCCAGCCTGGTGCAGGTCTACAATTTTCTTCCTGGTGTCCTTCAACAACTCGTTGAGTTTGGAGTCTGACTGTTTGAGGCTGTGGGCAGGTGTCTTTTATACAGATAACGAGGTCAAACAGGTGCCATTAATACAGGTAATGAGAGGAGGACAGAAGAGCTTCTTAAAGAAGAAGTTACAGGTCTGTGAGAGCCAGAAATCTTGCTTGTTTGTGGGTGGCCAAATACTTATTTTCCACCATCATTTACAATTAAATTCTTAAAACATACTACAATGTGATTTCCTGGATTTTTTTCCTCATTTTGTCTTTTATAGTTGAAGTGTACCTGTGATGAAAATTACAGACCTCTCTCATCTTTGTAAGTAGGAGAACTTACACAATCAGTGGCTGACTAAATACTTTTTTGCCCCACTGTAGTTTAACCCAATGTCTGAACACATCTGCATATGAAAAATATACACTCATTGACAAAAAAGGACCCAGATAGAAATGTCGGATTGCTGCAAAGCTACGTCACAGGCTAATATGTAAATGATTACAGGTCTTGGCACAAGAGGGCATAAAAGTGCTTCCCCTCTGCTCTACAAAAAGGCTCTCAGAAGCCACTTTGGGTAGTGTACCTGTTGGTGAGAGATTGTTGATTGCTAAACGTTGACCTCTATGACACATTTTCTCACAGCTGGGGAGTGTTGCAATTTGAGACATTGGGAAACCTTGGTTGTGTGTGGGTGAGCATTATACTGCTGAAAAATGCCAGGTGGAAGCCCTGCCATGAGAGGCAACATGTGGCCGCAGGATGTCCTGCACATATCGTTGATCTGTTAGTGTCCCTCATATCACTACTAGGGGTGACTGACTGTCAAATGCAATAACTCTCTAGATCATCACACCAGCAGGTGGGACAGTGTGTCACTCCACAACAAAGGCAGGAATGAAGGGCTCACCATGAGGCCTCCATACTCAGACCAGACTGTCGTCGGATCCCAAACAGAATCTGGATTCATTGCTAAAGACAAGTCAGTGTGTAGCATTTCAAAGATTTGAAATTGATTCCTGAAGGGTTCATATTTCATCAGGTTGATATATAAGGGATATATTTTTACAAATGTACAGCGAAGGTCATTATAATTTTACCATATGATTTCTCTAGAATTGTACTTATTAACACTAAAGCAGCTGTTCTGTACAGAACATATGCCTTGCAGCTCGGAAGTAATGAAGATCCTTTAAGCTCCAGCTTTCCTAACACTAATCATTTGCATTCAGGGTGTTTCCCTACAGACGTTCACTACAGATTTATCACAATGGATGTAATCCCTTTGTATATCTGTAGCTTGTGGAGCGTTAATGGATTTGTCTCTCTGGCTCAATATAACATGCGATTAGAAATAATCGCTTTTCGCCTGACTAATAAGTTGCACACTTAAACCCTTGACTCCATTCAAAGGTAGGGGGATTTGTAAAGACCTAGTGCATGTTATGTAGAG
This sequence comes from Ancistrus triradiatus, assembly GCA_025084515.1. Classification (NCBI taxonomy): domain Eukaryota; kingdom Metazoa; phylum Chordata; class Actinopteri; order Siluriformes; family Loricariidae; genus Ancistrus; species Ancistrus triradiatus. The sequence continues at coordinate 119,347 of JAJAGP010000288.1, read as the reverse complement.
ATGCCCTCGCTCTTTGCTTGCAGAGTGCAGTTAATATTTTGCTGTCATACTACTTTTGAATGGCTTGCTCCATGTTGATACTTTCCATTCTGCTTTCCTTTAGTTCAAGGTCAGAGGTCAGGCACTGGCTGACAGAGATGGAGAGGTGAGGAGATAAAGTGTGTTCAGCTCAAGGATCAGAGCAGCCCATGTAGACAGGGCTGAATGGTGGATCCCCATTGAATTGAATACATTTGCAAAATCATCAGCTCATCTGACGTGTTTGTCTTGCTATTTTAATATTTGAAAGAAAAGATTGTATGGGTTTGTCTTTGACACAGACAGCAGTGCATTGATGATAAATTGACTTGATCTAATGGTTGTATATGTATGTAAGGACATGATTGATATCGCCATATACAGACATAAATATTCATGCAAATTGGCGAGCCGATAAAAATGATGGGCCCCATGACAGGTCAAGGCAGCATTAGCATCCCCCAGCTTAACAAACCCTCTTTAATAACTTCCTTTATGTTGGTTCACTTAAGCCCCTTGTTGTTGTATCAGGCCCCTTTTGTTTCCGTCATCAGCTCCAGCCCCACCATACCCGGGTCACAACAGACGGCAGTAACTCTCTCCCTCCTCCGGTTGTCTGGGGACGAAGTGCCACCAATGACTTTCCTGCTTAGACTCAAGATCCTGGAGTGACTCTGTGTATCGGACTACTTAATGCCGATGTGTATATCTTACATTTTATTTGAACTATGACTCCATGACTTATCAGTTTAGATAAATTAGTTTCATTCTTACATTTATCATCTACGCCTCCCAAGGAGGTCGGGTCCCTTTTTGAGTCTCGGTCCTCCCAAGGTTTCTTCCTCATAATGCTTAGGGAGTTTTTCCTTGCCACTGTCACCCTACACTTGCTCAATTAGGGATTAGAAATAGATATTAGAAGATAATCTAAAATTGTGAAGTTTCTTTGAGACAATTCTCCATTGTAAAAAGCACTATAGAAATAAATCTGACTTGACTTGACTTAAACTGATTTCACCGCCACCCCTTTATTGGCACTCCTGCACGCAAGACCCAGACACCAACATATATGCATAAATACACTCTACATTAATCAGTGTCAATACAGTGTTTGTACTCTATATGTACTACATAGTCAGTCACGAAAGGCATGATTTCAACACATTCCTTCATTCTGAGAATCAAAATGTTTGCGAAAATGGCCTACACCGCAGAAATGACTTACTATATACACTCACCAATCACTGTATTGGGTACATCTGCTTGTTTCTACACTCATTGTCCATTTTATCAATTCCACTTACCATATAAAAGCACTTTGTTGTTCTACAATTACAGACTGTAGTCCATCTATTTCTTTATATACTTCATTAGTCCCTTTTATCCTGCTCTCCAATGGACAGGGCAATTTGTGTTAGTCATCCTTCATCAGTGCTCACAGGACACTGCCCACAGGATGTTGGTGGCTATTTATGGTATAAGTGGACTACTTTCAGTCCAGCAGTGGCACTAAGGTGTTCAAAAACTCCATCAGCATGGCTGTGTCTGATCCACTCGCACCAGCACAACACACAATGACACCACCACCACATCAGTGTCGCTGCAGTGCTGAGAATGATTCACCACCCAAATAGTACCTGATCTGTGGTGGTCCAGTAGGGATCCTGAACATTAAATAACAGTGTAAAGGGGACTACATTTACATTTACATTTACAGCATTTAGCAGACGCCCTTATCCAGAGCGACTTACAATTGGTACAGTCTTATAATCCAAGCAATTGTGGGTTAAGGGCCTTGCTCAAGGACCCAACAGTGGCAGCTTGGCAGAGGTGGGATTTGAACCCTGGACCTTCTGGTTCATAGTCCAGTACAACATGCATATTTAATGGTAAAACTGTGATAAAATGAACAATGATTGTAAAAACAAAGAGCTCTACCTAATAAAGTGATCTATGAGTGTATATTGTAAGCAAAGCACCATGTGCTTGGGTTGCACATGGTCCAGAGCCTATTCACTGGTGGCAGGCAGAGGTACACCCTAGACTGGGCTCCAGTCTATTACTGGGTTCCAGGACCATTCTCAGTCCAGTTCAGAGTTCAAAATCTGGTCCATGAGATCTGCTGTTTTCAGTGGCTTAATTTGTTACTTAAAATGAAATAAGAAAGTGATGTTAGTTACATGCTGGATGAAGAGTTTGACCTCTTCATTCGGACACTTGAGGGAGTTCCTTCCACTATCTGGTTGCCAGTACAGAGTCTTAACTCTCGTCTTCTTTTTGCCTTGATCGCTCAAGCCATGCTTGAGTCCTGAAGTCTACAGCATATGGAGCAAGATTTAATTAATGTCTTTAGGTAAGTGGGTCCTTTTCCATTTTTAGAAGTTTAGATTGAAACAGCTGTGGGCATCTAGATACTAGTCAGTGTTGGGGTAGCCTAATTCTTACAGGATTATAAGTGCTACTATGTAGGCCATGTGTGTACGCCGCTATGCTTAACTGTCTTAAATAATTCTATATGTCATAGGCATGTCTAGCCTCTTTTTAGGGGTGCTTGATCACAGCTAAATTGAGTCCCATCAACCCTAACAATAAGAGTAAATATTTGGTTGTTGTATTTTGTCAATGGAAGCTTGTCTCTGATAAGCTGGAAAAATATTAAAACCTTCAAAAGTATATGGTTTAAACATAACTTAACAAAGAAAATACAGCAGCTCTCCTTGCATCGCAAAAGGTATGATCCCAGTGATGGCTTTATGGTTCAAAGGCTTAGCATTAAAGAAAGTTTTCTCAGATTTGTTGGTGTCTTTCCTGTCACAGTGTTTCCCTTGCCCAATGAGTCAGATCCTCTTCCTTCACCCGAATGTCAAATCTTATGTTAAAATGTAAAGTTATGTTTTTTAATACAACAAAAACAAAACAGAAAAAACAAAGGTAAAAATGGTGGCCTGGTCTCATTAGGTGCTCAACACCCAGTTCCTGCTTAGACTCAAGATCCTAGAGTGACTCTGTGTATCGGACTAAATAATGCCGATATGCATATTTTTACATTATTTAATTTGAACTACCACTATTAGACTTATTTTTTTAGATAAATTACCTTACATTTACATTTACATTTACAGCATTTAGCAGACGCCCTTATCCAGAGCGACTTACAATTGATACAGTCTTACAATCCAAGCAATTGTGGGTTAAGGGTCTTGCTCAAGGACCCAACAGTGGCAGCTTGGCAGTGGTGGGACCTTCATTCTTACATTTATCATCTATGCCACCAAAGGAGGTTGGGTACCTTTTTGAGACTTGGCCCTCTCAAGGTTTCTTCCTCACTGTGGTAGCCTAGCGGTTAAGGTACTGTACTATGGACCAAAAGGTCCAGGGTTCAAATCCCACCTCTGCCAAACTACCACTGTTGGGTCCTTGAGCAAGACCCTTAACCCACAAATGCTTGGATTGTAAGATTGTACCAATTGTAAGTCGCTCTGGATAAGGGCGTCTGCTAAATGCTGTAAATGTAAATGTAAATGATAAATGATAAACATTACCTCATAACGCTTAATGAGTTTTTCCTTGTCACTTTGGGATTGGACGTAGATATTAAAAGATAATCTAAAATTGTACAGTTGCTTTGAGACAATGCTCCATTGTAAAAAGTGCTATATAAATAAATCTGACTTGACTTGACTCAACACCCCTAAAGCTCTGATCCGCTGAGCTCTGAGGGAACTGCATATGTGAGTTAGTGCACAGATACAGTAATTGCTGATCGTGAGGTATTACTGCATCACTTCCGATACACACACAGCACTGAAATGAACCAGGATAATTTAGCGTGGAAACTAATGAAGGGAGTGATAGAGTACAGAGAGATGAAGTAGATTTGCCTGATTGTGAAATCAGAGCCTGGGTCTGGATCTCTTGAAGGCAGTGTAAAATTGTTACATTTACATTACATTTAGCAGCCATTCTTTTCAAGAGCAACTTTAGATCTTAGTTGAGTAATTGGGAACTAAGTCCCCGAGGGAGTAGAAAGTTAACTCAGCATACAACAGTGTATGGTCAATATTATGTTGTGTTCCCTTCACTGATGCCCTCAGATTTAAATACTGATGCTTGCCTATAACACTAAAAATGGATCGATCCCCTCCCACCTGAAGACACTAATCAAACCCGGTCTGCATCTCATACCGTTTGAGATTTAAACATGGCTCAACTGGACTGTCCCGTGACATAAGAAAAGGCAAGCTTCAACACTCCTTCTTGTACTGCAATGGGGAAATGGAATGGTCTCCCCCTGGCTGTTCCAAAGGCATCTTAACTTAAGGTCCAACTCTTCATCTAGATCTTAAGTGAGCACTAACATGGCACTGACATATTTAAAAAATTCCCTTACTTGTTTCTATCTTACTGAAAAGATATGTCTCATACTTTCTACATACACCGACTACTAACAGGGTTTTTTGGATGGTGGTCATGGGCCATAGGCTATTTGAGTCAGTATAATGAACTGTCTACTAAGGAAAATACAAAAGACCCCTGTATGGGCCTCTGAATAAGGGCGTTTGCTAAATGCTGTAAATGCAAATGTAAATATTTATGTATGCTACAGCTCTTCACCAGAATTGTAGCTTGTCGAGAGAGACACTTGCCCGAGGATGTGTTTGTGTGTGCATTCACGAGTGTGTGGGTTATTAAGAATGTACACATATAAGAAATCCTTTTCGTCTCCATTCTGCTTAAGTGCTTCATTTGTTACTGTCCTGTGGGGACCAGGGCAAATGTGTTCACGCAGATTAATAAACTTCACCACTGCATATGCATCCATTAAATACGGTTTCCTCTCTACAAACAGGAAATGCATTGTGCTAGATTTTCATTACGTAAATGCGTTTTTTTGTCTATGTGTATCTCTGAGAAAGAGACAGACAGAGAGAGAGTGCAGAGTGTAAAGGCCTTTTCACACCGAGTACAATTTTTATGGACAAAAAGAATGGATGCGATTTTGAACGTAGTGGGACCTTCGCACCAAGTGCATAATGTTTTTTTGTCTAAACACTCTGAAAACTTTCTGTCCACTTTTTTTTCTTTAATTCCCTTCTCTTAACGTGTCACGGAGATTTTGCCTTGTCTTTTACACATCGCCAACTTCAAAAAACAAAGACACTAGCAAATATTAGTGAGGGAAGCTGTAGCTTGTGTTTTTTGTGGGCATGAACAGACTAGAATACACTCAGATAAACAACAAAACAGTTCCATACAGTCAATGTTAGGTTTTCACCATCTTTCCCGCCTTTCTTTAAAGTACATGGATTTATAGTCAGTGTGTTGCTTGTCATATAAGCTCTTGTGCTGTGCTACTAGCAGGATGAGCTGTTCTGCCTGACAAGTCAAGTCAAGTCAGATTTATTTATATAGCGCTTTTTACAATGGAGCATTGTCTCAAAGCAACTTTACAAGTTTAGATTATCTCCTAATAACTACGTCCAATCCCAAATTGAGCAAGCCTAGGGCGACAGTGGCAAGAAAAAAAAAGTGGCAAGGAAAACTCCCTAAGTGTTATAGGAAGAAACCTTGGGAGGACCAAGACTCAAAAAGGGACCCAACCTCCTTGGGCGGCGTAGATGCTAAATCTAAGAGCGAAACTAAAGTCATGGAGTCAAAGTTCGAATAAAATGTGAAAAGCATGCACATCGGCATTAAGTGGCCCGGGTATATGATGGGGCTGAAGCTGATGACGGAAGCAGCTTGAGTGGAGCTACAGCGGATGAACATCATGTGTGGGGCCGGAAACTGCCCCCCCCCGGAACACAGCTTCGGAGACGAAAAACAGAAAATGTAATTAGTTATTGATTAAGAGCACAGTGTCTATTAACAATCACTGATGCAATGTGTAGATGAGACCCCGGCAGCATTAGCTATAGCAGCATAGCTAGAAAGAGGAGAACTGGTAGGAAACACAGCCAAGAGGGATCACATGAGACATTGGCAACCCCACGGGAGGCAGAAGACAACCCAACGTCTCTGATCACCATAAGACTCTTTGACTCTCTGACAACCGAGCTCTGATTGGTCAGCCTGATTTTAACGCAGCAGAACAATGCAGAAATTAGAACTGACTTTGATTAAAAGTTTTACGCAGCGTCGCAGTCCATCAATTTCGGAATTCGTGTGAAGGACGGCATTAATATGCGTGTGTTATTGTTAAAAACTTGACGTGCATTTTTCTCGTCTATAAAAATTGGACTTGGTGTGAAAAGGCCTTAAGCTGCATGGTCAAAGTTATTTTTAAATAAATTCTGTTCTCTAATGATAATAATATATATAATATATCATGTTACCTACAATAAATTGTACGCTTTAGATTTGAAGTCAGTCACCTTTTTGTGATTTTGTTAGGCTTAGGAGACCTTTCTAAATTTCATTATTGCTATGTTTAGCATGAATAACAACCATGATAAAAGATAATTGAGCGGGTAAACATAGAATAATATTTCATTTCCTCTCAGGCAGTTGTTTCAGTCTTGTTCTCTATCCAACCTCATCTATTGTGAGCCTTGCTTCTGTTCATGCACCAGCTGGTCCCACAAGACTTTTATTCTCATATATAGATCAGAGGTCATCTGTGTGCTCTCCACATATATGCATTAGCCCCCTCTGAAATCGTAGTGTGGAACTCCAAGCTAACCTGTGTTCCCAGCTAACACTCATTACAGAATCACCCAGCTCATATGAAGGGCTCTGACTCCCAGCCTCCAAAAGTGTAGCCCCAGGTATATGTCTTTACCAGCTCACATACATGCACACACATGCACCCAAGGGATTCCCCTCCTCCTTAAGAATGAGTATGCATTGCCCTATGATGTTTGTTTGCTTTCTCAGGTGAGATATAGAGCCAAGTGTTCTTTGAACTGTGTCCTGCTTTGACCGAGGGCTTGATAATGAAATGCCAACAGAGGGATCAAGGTCAAAGACTAACTGAAAAAAAACAACAGCAAACTTTTGTAAAGCCAAAACCTTATGTGGTATGTCTGATGAAAATGCATGAGCTGGAGTTAAATCTAATATGATTAAACAAATCTGTATTGAACTGGAGGTAAATCTTCGTATAGATTTCCAATGGGTAGACACATTTTCTCCTGCAATTGCTCGAGGCCTCTTAAAAGGATTTACCTCTGATGTTTTGACAGTTGCCAGAATACCAATACGTTTAAGGGGAATTTAATTGTACTTTTGTCAACTGTATCTACTGCCTATTGTTTTTAATATATGGCTGATATACTAGTTAGCACGGTCACCTTACCGCTGTTGCGTCCCTGAGTTTGCATGTCAAGTCAAGTCAGATTTATTTATGTAGCACTTTTTACAATGGAGCATTGTCTCAAAGCAACTTTACAAGTTTAGATTATTTCCTAAGAACTACGTCTAATCCCAAAGTGAGCAAGCTTAGGGCGACAGTGGCAAGGAAAAACTCCCTAAGTGTTATGAGGAGGAAACCTTGGGAGGACCAAGACTCAAAAAGGGACCCAACCTCCTTGGGCGGCGTAGATGATAAATCTAAGAGCGAAAGTAAAGTCATGGACTCATAGTTCGAATAAAATGTGAAATATGCACATCCTCATTAAGTGGCCCGGGTATGATGGGGCTGGAGCTGATGACGGAAGCAGCTTGGATGGAGCTACAGCAGATTAACATCATGTGTGGGGCTGGAACTGGTACCGGAACACCGCTCGGAGAGAAAACAGAAAATGTAAGTAGTTATTGATTAAGAGCACAGTGTCTATTAACAATCACTGATGCCATGTGTAGCATGAGACCCTCGGCAGCAATTAGCTATAGCAGCATAGCTAGAAAGAGGAGAGGAACTGGTAGGAAATCACAGCCAAGAGGGATCACATGAACATTGGCAACCCCACGGGAGCAGAAGACAGCAACCCAACGTCTCTGATCACCATAAGACTCTTTGACTATGAACCCCCAGCTCTGCCCTTAGTCTAAGGCAAGGATGCATGAGTCAAGATCACGAGGACCGAAGCCCAGTTCAGCCAGACCGCCCACTCGACACTCCCGGGTAGCGGACAAGGCAGGCAGGCCAGACATGACTCCCGACTCCGGCCCCAGTGACCAAAGCCATGTCCTCTCCGCGTCTGCATGGGTTTACCCTGGGTGCTCTGGTTTCATCCCAAAGTCCAAAGACATGCATTAGGTTCATTGATTATGCTAAATTGGCCTGATCTGAGTAGAACTAGTTTTGGGGTAACCTTGTTAGTAACTAGCCATTGATGCTGAAAGCGACGTTAAATAAACAAAAAAACAAACAACAAAACCCCCACCAAACAAATATGTAACAATATTATCTAAATGAATTGCACATATAGGGTCTACCTCAGTTGGAAGTAAATGTGCAGTAAAACACAAGACTTTATTTTAGAGAATTACTTTGTTGTCCTTCCTTGAGGTTTACTGTAATATTATATTACGCACTTAGACAAACAGCATGCCCAATGCAAGTCATACTTTCAAACAGTGCTGTCTTGAAATCAGTCTTGAATTTATTGAACGAGAAGCTGAAGAAATGCTTCTTTTTCACCCAAAAACAGACTTGTACTCAGCATTTCGTTTGCCTGACCATGCTGCTCTCTCCCTCTCTCTCTCTGTGTGTTTGTGTGTGTTTCTGTGCATGTGTGTGTGTGTGTCTGTCTGCGTCTGTGTCTGTGTGTGCGCGTGTTTTAGCACACTTGGGGGTTGACAACCATCTGATCATAGTGGCACAACAGGAGGTGTACACAGGCCTTCATGCATTTCCTATCAGATAGCAGACATTTGACAAAGAGTCCAGCCATTATCAGCTGCACACTGACAAACGGAGACTGCATGTGTGTAACTACTCATTAACCTCTTAACATGAAAGAAATGACAGGTAAATAAAAGATTTGTAACATAGCAGAGCCATTCTGGGTATAGAAAAAGATGAGATAAGAAAGAAGACGCTTCAGGGTGAATCGATACAGAGATATAGTGGGAGAGGAAGAGTGATGAGAATACAAAGTGAGCTGGGATGGCACGTTGCCTACCCATCGCCCACTTTCCTCTTCCTCCTCTCTCCCACGCACTCTGTTCCTGTGACGTCCACTCAAATCCCCCGCGCTCGTCTGTGGGCGTCTGATCCTCCATTCATACACGCACGCCTCTGTTCTCTTCCTCCTCTCTGGCTCCTACGTTCATTCAAAACAAGCTTGTGTCTCAGAGGTGCTAGGTGCTGGGCGGTTCGTGTCGGACAGCAGTAGGCAGGATGCTGGAGAGTAAAGTACTGAATGCTTAGTAGGACTGGGTGCTACAGGCCCTGAAGATTCAACACAACTCTTACTTATTGGAGTTAGAGATGTCCTGTTGGGAAGGAGTATGGTCTCTCAGAGATGTTTCCACCATTATGACTCATTATCAGCCCCATCAGGTGTCCATTCATTCATTCACTTTCTTATCCGTTTAATCCTGGACAGGGTTGTGGGAGAGCCGGTGCCTAGCCGGCAGCATAGGAACAACCCTAGACAGGGCGCCAATCCATCGTAGGGCACATACACTTATACACACACAAAGGGCACTTGAGTATAATCAATTAACCTGATGCATGTCTTTGGACTGTGGGAGGACACCAGAGTACCCAGAGTAAACCCACACAGACACGGGGAGGCCATGCAGACTCCATACAGAAAGGATCAAGGCCGCTCCGCCCTGGGATCGAACCCAGGACCTTCTTGCTGTGAGGCAACAGTGCTAACCACTCCCTCATATCAGATGTTTTGGGCTTTTATTACAAGACAACCTCAGCCGAGGCCGGCCCACCACAGGCTGATCATACCTGTGAACCACGCCAGAGCATGATTGCCCCTCCACCCCCACCTCCACCTTCACCTGACCTGTGCTGACATTCAAAGGGATCTGCACCCAAGCACGCTTTCATCACGATACTTTTCCGCTCTCACAGCACAACGGATTTCATGGTTGTACTTACTTTGCGGCAATTTTGGACTTATTCTGGGTGCGCCGACACACAGTCCTTTCAAACGCCTTGACTCATTGATTATGCAACGCTCCTCGTGCTGCACCTGTAAGAAGATTTTTATCTGATGCTGTCCAGTGAACCACGCCCGAGCCCACCTCTTCATGCGTGCCCAAGCATGGTATGGAGCGATCGCACTACTCAGACGAACCATGGTTTGGTGTCAAACCTGCCCAGGCACGGTAGAGTTTGCCTAGTGTGAGTACACCCTGAGTGATCATTTGGCAGCCCACACTATCTCCTTTCATTTCAACCACAGCCAGTGACTGCTGCTGGCGGCACTGGCATGTTCTTTGATAGTCTTCTGTTGGGCCTGGTCACAGAACCCCTGCAACCCACCTTCACTGGATCCATCTTCACACCCCAGCCTCGATGCTCTGCTTCAGCTTTCAGGTTGGCATAACACAGTTTTTTCTTTTCATATGCCTCATTGAAGGCAACCTCCCAAGGGACTGTCAACTCAGCAATAAAGACACACTGGCAGCAGTTGGACCAGTGGACAAGATCTGGATGCACATTAGTCATTGTGATCTCAGGTGAGAAATTGGGTCTTTGGTTTAGGTCAATTCGTATTTTCCAGTTCCTGGCCATGTTCAGTGGGCATGAATCTAGAGGTAAGGGTTCGTTTGCTGTTTTCCCCTTCCCTAATAAAGAACTTTCCTTTATCAATACATTCAGCTGACAGTTTATCAGGTACACATAACGTAGACAGCTGGAGGTATACCCCTAGATAGATGTGGATCCTTGTTTTTAAGCTCAGTTTATTTAAATAGTGCTTTGGTTGTGTTCAAGCACCTTTACAAAAAATGATTCTGACAAAGCCAGAGGTGACAGTGGCAAGGAAAAACTTGAGACACAATGAAGCAGATACCAGAGAGGGGCAGTTTCAGTTTATATTCTGCTTACTGCACATTGTAGTTCCACAATTACAGACTGTAGCCATTTCTCTACATACATACTATATTAGTCCCCTTTACTCTGTTCTCTAATGGTCAGGACCCCCACAGGTCCTATTGGGGTGGTGGATCATTCTTAGCACTGCAGTGATGCTGATGTGTGCTGGTGTTAGTGTGTGTTGTGCTAGTATGAGAGGATCAGACACAGCAGTGCTGCTGGAGTTTTTCAAAACCTCAGTGTCACTGCTGGACAAAAAATAGTCCACCAGCCAAAAATGTCCAGCCACCAGCATCCAGTAGGCAGCATCCTGTTAGCACTGATGAAGGATTAAAGGATGACAAATACAAATGAGATACAAATGAGTTACTGTCTCTGACTTTACATCTACAAAATGGACCAATAAGTCTCTAATAAAGCAGCACTGCTGTGTCTGATCCAATCATACCACACTAACACACCACCAGACACCACGACCAAATAGTACCTGATCTGTGATGGTCTTGATCATTAGAGAACAGAGTACAGGGGACTAACAACATACTCTATAACTGTAGAACTACAAAATGCAGTGACCACTCAAACTTAAATAAAGAGCATGCATAATATAAATAATAAAACATAGAATGCCTAAGACTTTTGCACAGTACTGTATATGCTAAAGAAATACACAGACAGCAAAGGCATGATGTGTTACCAGCAGGAGGACCATATTAGCCACATCATCACTGGTTGCTCAGCAATAATTGTCATAAGATTGCTAGCTACCTGCACTGGTTAATGATCAAGGCACTTGACCTCCCAGCATGTGATTATTAGTGTAATTGCTTAGCTCTAGCTACTCTCTGACTATACGCATATATTACAATAACAAGATCACTAGCTACCAGCACTGGTGAACCAGTAAGGTAGGTATCTAATTAAATTACAGTATGGGTACCCAGTGTTTACAAAACTAAGAAACACAGCTAGGTCATTATCATGTTTGTGTCACTTCTGTACTAGGAATGCTCTACGACTCATATAATAATTGCTCAGTCATGGTTCTGTGGTGGTTCCTTCCTATTGTTAGACCAGGTTGTAGGTTTTCACATTGTGCACAACAAGCTAAGTACATATTGCTCCTATGGCTGTGCTTGAATGTTTGTGAACCCTTTAGTAGTTTTTGTATTTCTGCATATATGACCTAAAACATAATCAGATTTTCCCACTAGTCTTAAAAGTAGATAAAGAGCATCCGATTAAATAATCAAGTGAAAATGATTATACTTTGTAATTTATTTATTTATTAAGGCAAAACATCCAATATTACATATTATATATTGAGTGGCAAATGTACAGTATGTGAATCTCTGGGTTTGGCAGTTAATTTGAAGGTGAAATTAGAGGCAGTTCAGTCAGAGCTACTAGACAAAAATATTTTAATTCAATGCCAAAGTTTAATGCTGATGATTTTATTTGCTAGTATGGCTCTGTACTGGGGCCCCCTACCTTTCCGTGTACTTACAGTTTTGTGGAAATGCATCATGGCACAAACAAATGAGATTTCCCGAGAAGTGTTGTTGATGCTCATGAGGCTGGAAAAAAGTAACCACCTCTAAAGAGTTTGGATTCCAGAAGTCCACAGTCAGACAGTCTATGCACCATGTGAGGAATGTCAAGACCATTGTTACTTGGTCAACCAACAAAAATAACTTCAAGGGCAATGCATGTAATAGTCTGTGAGGTCACAAGGGAACCCAGGGTAACCTCTAAGCAACTAAAGGCTTCACTCACATTGGCTAATGATAATGCTCATGGGTTCACCACCAAGAAGACACTAAACAACAACGTTAGGGTTACACGGAGCATGTCATTGCTCTCCTAAAAGAACTTTGCTGCTCATCACATGGTAAATGGAGAATACTGAAGGCTACTGGAAAACTTTTGTGGACAGATCAGATCGTTAAGTGAGAAGTGTTATGTTTAGAGAATAAACACACTCCATTCCAGCATAAGAACCTTATTCCATCTGTGAAACATGGTGGTGGTAGTATCATGGTTTAGGCCTGTTTTGCTGTGTCTGGGCCAGGACAGCTTGCTGTCATTGCTGGAATAATGAATTATGAAATACAAGGAGCAAATTTTAAAGGAAAATATCAGGACATCTGTCCATGAACTGAATCCCAAGAGAAGGTGGGTCATGCAGCAAGACAACGACCCTAAGCACACAAGTGATTCTACCAAAAATTTTGGAACAGCCATGTGAAAGTTCTGATCTTAATCCAACAGAAATGTTCTAGAAGCAGTTATGTAAGGAAACCCATCAATATTCCAGAGTTGAAGCTGTTCTGTATGGAGGAATGGGCTAAAATTCCTCCAGGTTGATGTGCAGGACTGATTTAACAACTACCAGAAGTTACTGATCATGCCAGATACTGAAAGGAGAAGGTTCACACATTTTTGACACTTATGATCCAATATTATATATATATATATATATATATATATATATATATATATATATATATATATATATCCACATCTATATCTATGTATATATATATATATATATATATATAGATATAGATGTGGATATAGATATATATATGTGTGTGTGTATATATGTAATACTGGATCATTTTCCTCAGTAAATAAGTGAATAAGTAATATTTGTCTCTTTTGTTCAACTGTTTTCTCTTTATGTACTTTTAAGACTTGTGAAAATCTGATGATAATTTAGGTCATGTTTATGCAGAAATATAGAAAATTCTAAAGAGTTTCCAAACTTTCAAGTGCCACTGTACATGGAATGCAATGGAAAGTCAGGTGAATGTAACAAAATATCGGCTTAGTGCAAGTGCACTTGCAAAAGCTGAACTGTCAGCCTCCTTTTTGCAGCAGCAGTGATCTGAGAGGGGGGTTTATCCAAATTCCTAATATCCTATCCAAACCTGGTTAGGTTTGATTTGGAGGAAAACATTCTGATTCTGGGTACTACCTTCACTCAGGTTCACTGTGTCCTAATGTTACCTCCAGTGGGGTGTAGTCAGCTGATGTGCCAGACTTAATACGACTGGTTCAGAAGTCACAGTATTTTCCGTGGATTGCTAATAATCCTATCAGAGAACACATCATATTTTCCATGGAGACCGATGCTGTTTTTACAAGGAAAATGCCTCCTGTTCCATTGTCAGCACACAGATTACACAGCAAGTCAGATTAAGGCCACCTCACTAGTAATAATAGTGATATTAAAGTCACCCTGCTTCCATTCTAATTTACAATAAACTGCAACTTGCACTGAAGTTGCAAATGTTTGCAAATACTGTACGTACAGTGCTTCATATGGATTCCCAGTTGGTACACACATTTTCTGACCCAGCTGCTTAAGAGCTCTTTTCAGGCTTCACCACAGATGTCTGTAAGTATCAGAAGGACAAATATCCATATATGGTTGTTATACTAGTTTTCATAGTCACAATTCATGGTATATAATCTCAGTATTACTGGCAGTGTCAAAGTCAGATTAATTTCTATAGCACCAATCTAAGGCCAATCCCCAACTGAGCATGCCTAAGGCAACAGTGGCGAAGAAAAACTCTCTGAACATTATAAGAAAACCTTGGGAGAACCAATCCTCAAAAAGGGACCCATCCTCCTTGGGTTGCTTATGTTGCAAAATCTCTTTAATAAAGACTTGTATCACCATATCACCTTCTAAGACTCACCATATCACCTTCTAATTTATGTCAGACAGCATCCCTTGTAGTCTGGTACTCACATTTATACAATATTTCCTTTAACTAATGTTATTCTTGATAACTTACTGGTATATTGATCAATTATTGGCACTCAGGTGGCGAACTGGCCAAATGCACTAGCCCACCACAGTAGGGACCCGAGTACAGATGGTGCCATCAGGCCATGACTGGTGTCCCATGCACACATGATTGGCTGTGTCTGAGGGAGGGAACCTAGTCGGGTAATCCTCCCCAGTGCTGCTGTGTGACCACCTTCTAGATGTAAAGTCAGAGACAGTAGTTGTTGCACTATGTGTGTTAGTCATCCTCTAATCCTTCATCAACTGTATGCTCACAGGATGCTGGTGGCTGGAGTTTTTGGGTTGGTGGACTATTTTCAGTCCAGCAGTGACACTGAGGTGTTCAAAAACTCCAGCATCACTGCTGTGTCCGATCCACTCCTAACAGCACAACACACACTAACACATCACCACCAGAGCCAAATAGAGAGCACTAACAAAGTATGTAGAGAAACAGATGGACTTCAGTCTGTAATTGTAGAACTATAGAGTGCTTCTAAATGGTATGTGGAACTGATAAAAAGGACAGTTAGTGTAGAAACAAGTAGATATACAGTGGTGGTTGAAAGTTTGTGAACCCTTTAGAAGTGTTTTATATTTCTGCATAAATATGACCTAAAACATCATCAGATTTTCACACAAGTCCTAAAAGTAGATAAAGAAAACCCAGTTAAACAAATGAGATTAAAATGTTATACTTTTATTTATTGAGGAAAATGATCCAATATTACATATTAGTGAGTGGCAAAAGTATATGAACCTTTGCTTTCAGTATCTGGTGTGACCCCCCTGTGCAGCAATAACTACAACTAAACGTTTCCTGTAACTGTTGATCAGTCCTTGGAGGAATTTTAGCCCATTCCTCCGTACAGAACAGCTTCATCTCTGGGATGTTGGTGGGTTTCCTCACATTAACTGCTCGCTTCAGGTCCTTCTACAACATTTCGATTGAATTAAGGTCAGGACTTTGACTTGGCCAGTCCATAACATTAACTTTATTCTTCTTTAACTATTCTTTGGTAGAACACCTTGTGTGCTTAGGGTTGTTGTCTTGCTGCATGAATCCACCTTCTCTTGAGATTTCAGTTCATGGACAGATGTCCTGACATCTCCCTTTAGAATTCTCTGATATCATGTCAGAATAATTGTTCCATCAATGATGGCAAGCCGCCGTCCGGCCCAGATGCAGCAAAACAGGCCCAAACCATGATACTACCACCACCATGTTTCACAGATGGGATTAAGGTTCTTATGCTGGAATGCAGTGTTTTCCTTTCTCCAAACATAGCTCTTTTCTTTAAACCAAAATGTTCTATTTTGGTTCATCCGTCCACAAAACATTCTTCCAATGGCCTTCTGGCTTGTCCATGTGATCTTTTAGCAAACTGCAGACGAGCAACAATGTTCTTTTTAGAGAGCAGTGGCTTTTCTCCTTGCAACTCTTGCCATGCACACACCATTGTTGTTCAGTGTTCTTCTGATGGTGGACTCATGGATATTAACATTAGCCAATGTGAGAGAGGCCTTCAGTTGCTTAGAAGTTACCCTGGGGTCCTTTGTGACCTCGCCAGCTATTACACGCCTTGCTCTTAGAGTGATCTTTGTTGGTCGACCACTCCTGGGGAGGGTAACAATGATCTTGAATTTCCTCCATTTGTACACAATTTGTCTGACTGTGGATTGGTGGAGTCCAAACTCTTTAGAGATGGTTTTGTAACCTTTTCCAGCCTGATAAGAAGCAACATCTTTTTTTCTGAGGTCCTCAGAAACCTCCTTTGTTCATGCCATGATACACTTCCACAAACTTGTGTTGTGAAGAGCAGACTTTGATAGATCTCTGTTCCTTAAATAAAACAGGGTGCCCACTCACACCTGATTGTCATCCCATTGATTGAAAACACCTGACTCTAATTTCACCTTCATATTAACTGCTAATCCTAGAGGTTCACATACTTTGCCACTCACTAATATGTACTATTGGATCATTTTCCTCAATAAATAAATGACCAAATATAATATTTTTATCTCATTTGTTTAACTGGGTTCTCTTTATCTACTTTTAGGACTTGTGTGAAAATCTGATGATGTTTTAGGTCATATTTATGCAGAAATCTAGAAAATTCTAAAGGGTTCACAAACCTTCAAGCACCACTGTACCTAATAAAGTCATTGGTGAGTTTATATCGCCAGGTATGTTTATGGTAATCGCCCATGTATGACAGATTTGGTGAACTTTTTTTTTAAATGATGGAGTTAGATTATGTAAAAGTAGGGAGAGTGAGATCATCCACTCTTCCACATGTGTACAGTTTCTTTTTCAATGCAGATATTATTCTTGTACAAATAGCAGTATCGAGAACAGGGTTTCTGCAGTTCTAGAGTTATTCAAACATTATTCACTGTAATGGGATAGCCTCCATTTTATTTCTCCTTGCTGCGGGGAGTCTGACTCACCCAGAGCTGAAGAATGAGCAGTGTGGGTCACACCTTTTCAAATAGACAATTTCAAGTGGAAATACTTTGAACATTTAGATTATCCGAATTGTGAACATGAGGTTGTTTGTCCTGACTTAACCTCAACACTGATGTCAAAACCATGGATGAGAAGTTGTTGGTTTCGAAAACATAACTGGAGTAACTTAATTGGTCAGGAAGCTGTTCATTGATATAAATGAAATGGAATACTAGTTCAATGCCAGTATTGCTTGTGTGTGTGTGTGTGTGTGTGTGTGTGTGTGTGTGCGTGCGTGTGTGCATGTGTGTGTGCGTAAAAAGGAGGCATTTTATTTACCACCTGTTTAGCAATAATTTCCCTCCAGCAAAAACATGCTTTTTGCCTAGCAGATCATCAGGAGCATACCTTTACCCTGACGCTTAGGGTTTGGGCTCCTGTTGGCCTCAATCAGAAATTCCTAATTAGGTATCCAAAAGAACAGGAATAAAAAAAATACAGCTCTAAATACTTTACGGGAATGAAAGCTTCTCAGACAGCAAACCAGCACCTCTAAGCTGTGGATGGATTTCTGCTCTCAGCTTTCCACTCCCTTCAGAAAATGCATTAAATCCCTGCTCTGTTGCTCAAACAGGAAACAATGAGTTATTTGATTTGGGAGAGTGTGATTATATGATCTGTCTTTCATTGGACACCATGTGCTCTGAGGTACGTGACACTTTATACCAAGCTGGGCTGACCCACCCTGCCCTAAACTCTGTTTACCTCTTTGTTTTTGTGTGGGCAACGCATGCCTTGCTCCATTTCTCTCCACAAAATAATGAGGAAATAAACAAGGATGTTGTGTAGTTTTACAGGAGCTTGTTTTTATTTCCACACCACGCCTGCATACATGACAGGAAGTATGCATACACCTGAACATCACATCCAAAAGCAGAGATAATCTTACATTTAGATTTAGTAATTTAGCAGACTTTCTTTGCTGGAGGAACATTTTCTTTGTTCCATTGTTTGAAAGGATTTGCATATTTCTCCCTCTACAGTGCATAATATTATTAAATGTTACATGGAATCTGGAAAGATTTCAGCGCGTAAAGAGCAAGAGCACGAGCTTAAACTGAAGATCCCTGATCTCCCATCCCTCAGACAGCACTGCATCCAGAACCGTCATTGATCAATAGCTGATAGAACCACATGGGCAAGGGATTACTCTGGCAAATGTTTGTCAAGCACTACAATACAGAGTTACATTTGCAAATGCCACATAAAACTTTACTGTGCAAAAAAGAAGCCTAATATTAACCATGTCCAGAAGTGGTATCTTCTCTGGGCTCGGAGGCATCTGGGATGAGCCATCACAAAGTGGAAACATGCATTGTGGTCAGACCAATCAGTATTCCAGATCTTTTTGGAAGAAATGGACATCATGTCCTCTGGACCAAAGACGAAAAGGATCATCCAGACTATTATCAGCAACGAGTCCAAAATCCAGTGTCTGGAATGCTATGGGGCTGTGTCAGTGTCATCTGTGACACTGAGATTGTAGAGCAACAAATACTGCCTTCAAGAAGACATCTTTTCATTTCTTTCATTTCACATCTTTCATGCATTTTTCAACAAGACAATGCAAAACCACATGCTGCACACATTACAAAGGCATGGCTGTGGAAGACAAGAATACAGGTACTGGACTGGGGTGCCTGTTGCCCTGACCTGTCCCCAGTAAGGAAAGTGTGGAGAATTTTTAAACCAAAAATGAGACAATGACTACTGTGGCACACCTTTAGACATGTTTGCAGTAGAAATGGGACAAAATAACACCTGCAACACTTAATCGTTTCCTCTGTGAGAAAACATCCTTTAAGTGAGAAGAAATGGCATCATTACAAAGTGATACATTCTTTACTGTGCCAACGTTTTGGAATGTGTTGCAGGCCTGGATGTATATTAACAAATGAAATGAAGTTGACAAGATAAAACATGAAATATCACATGACGATATTTAAATGAAATAAAAGTCAAAGTAAGAAAACCTGAAGTTTTTCTAATCTATATTTTCCATACTGTCCCATTTTTTTTCTGATTTGGGGTTGGACAACTGACACAATGTTACAATACAAGCAATTATGGGTCAAGGGACTCAGCAGTACCAGCTTGGCAAAGGTGGAATATGAACGCCGGACCTTCTGTGGATTTACATTTACAGCATTTAGCAGACGCCCTTATCCAGAGCAACTTACAATTGGTACAATCTTACAATCCAAGCAATTGTGGGTTAAGGGTCTTGCTCAAGGACCCAACAGTGGCAGCTTGGCAGAGGTGGGATTTGAACCCTGGACCTTCTGGTCCATAGTCCAATACCTTACCCACCAGGATACCACAGTGGATCTTCTGGTCCAGTACCTTGACCACTAAGCCACCACAGTCCCACTTACAATGTACAGTCCAAGCAAAGGTAAAATTAAGGGCTTTGCTGAAGTGGTACCTTAATTGCTACTCTTTGCTCTTATATCAGCTTCCACTGTACTGGAAAAGGCTTTTTGGATTTTGGAATATGACTTTAGGGATTTGCCTTAATGCAGTCACAACAGCATAAGTATGTTACGCATCCAGGTCAGGCTTGCAATTGCCATTTAAATTGATCTTAAAGGTTTTGGATGGATTTGAAGTCCGGGTTTTTGTGCAGGCCAGTCGAAATCTTCCACAGAACAGTTTCTTTACCAATCAAATTTTTTGCATGTGTGCCTTTTCCTACTAAGATGGGAAAAGGCCCACCTAATCTCTAGAACATGCTTTAACAGCCATGATATATGAACACAACCAGTATCAGACCAACACATAAACATAAAACAATCTATTTTTTAATTAAGAAAATAAAAAACGTGACTTTCTATCATTGCAAAGACTTTCCTTTGACATAATAGTACTGTATACCTATACCTACACCTAAACTTAACCTCAGTAACCTAGAGCAAATCGTTTGGATCTTTTTTGTTCTAAGAAGGTTTCAGCTATTGTGTAGACCGGCAAAAATGCTACATTTGGTCCTCACAATGATATACAAACTTGACCTCCCCCCACATGCACATGCTCACAGCCACACACACACAGATCAGCTCCCTCTTAGCATTAAAGTGTTTATATGTGTCCATCTAGATTTAAATGAGCTCTGTAGATGATAATTCAAGACACATCATCTTAATTCAACTCTGGGGATGTTTCTGTCCTTGTGGTTATTGTGCTCAGCTGGTGCTGTGTGCGTGGTTGAGTAATGGCTCATCTCGCAAACACACTTCACATGAAAAAAACAAAACAAGCTGATATCTACTGTAGTGTAGGAGTGATCTGCCCCACCATAGATGGCGGCACTGTTATTATGTGGAGGCACTGTGTACACGTGCTCAGTGTATGTGTTTGGACTTTGTGTCTGATTTTTTTTTCTTTATTGCCCCACAGGACTGAATGAAACACACCTAGATGGATTGCAGTTCTAGCTTACAGCAGGGTGTGGTACAGTCAGGAATGGGATGCTTATAATTCTGCAATGCACCCTGTGTTTGTTTAATCCAATCACAAACCTAACATACACACACACCGGCTGCGAGGAGGAAATCAAGTGCAATCACGGAACATGAAGCTACCCTCCGATGTGAGCTCTTTAAAAATCAATACAGTACAGTTACTTGTCTGAAGTCAGGCATATGCCTTGTGTGTGTGTGTGTGTGTGTGTGTTCCTGGGTTAGCATAGTCAGTGGCTTGTGACTTGCATGAATGAGTTAGTGGTTTAAATAGGTCAGAGGTCCCTGGCACATCCAATATATCACACCTGCGGAGATCACAGCAGGGTGAGCAGGTTGCTTGGGGTCACGGGCTATGCAAACATCAAAACATCACATGCACAAAAATATAACAAACCTCACAATGGGGACCAAAAGTCAACCAGTGAAAATGCTTTTACCAGTGGACTTCACAATTTAATTTCTGTTCCATTCTAAATCATATGATCAGCATACCAATTTGAGTGAAAACTTGGATCTTTGAAAGAAAGATATTTTGATAAATTTCAGAGTTGATTAGGTGACTGTGGAGGAAAGTCCATGACAGTCAATCCTCCTTGATATTCTTTAGTCTTCAAGTAGTTGTTGTAAAGCTTTGAGGTGTGTTTTGGGTCATTATCCTGTTGTATGAACGCCCAAAGATCCAAAAAGCATTATCACTAGTTGTGTCTGACTTCTGGCTACAACTCTGGTATATGCACTTATATTGTTTATACTATACAGTAAACACATATACACTGATCATCCAAAACAATATGATCACTCGCAGTGCAAATTACAAATAATGGAATGGGATATATTAGACAGGAAGCAAACAGCTCTATTGGTTTTTGTAGTCAGTTTGTTGGGAGGGAGAATTGGGCAGATGTAAAGATCTGAGTGACTCTGGCAGGGGCCAAATTGTTATGACTGGCAGTGGTGAGGGCCTACAGACAGTGGTGAAGGTACTACTGAGGAGAAAAAAACCACATCCTGGTGACAGGGTGTTGAGCCACCAAGGCTCATTAATTCATGAGGGCAACAAAGGCTATCCTGTCTGGTCGTAGCTGATAGAAGAACTATGGCACAGGTCACAGACATTTCGAATGCTGGTTAAGCAAGGAATGTGTCACAACACACGTGGGAAGTATGGAGCAGAGCAGTCGCAGAATGTTCAGAGTGCCATTGCTACCAGTGTCCACCATCAAAAGTGCCTACAATAGGCACACAAGTGTAGGGACAGTGGATCATACTGAGGTAATTCCGGTGTCACTATGTTATGCTGACACCATTAAAGGAAGGTACCATGTGAAATATACAGAAACGAGACAGAAATACTCCTGTAGCAAATAACAGAAATTGGCTCCCGTTATATGATTATTCCTTGTCTGAAACCTTTCCAGAAGTTTGTATTTCTATTATTGTGGGAACTTTCCATTGACATTGTGGGAACATACAACTTTCCATTGACATTGTGGTAGCCTAGCGGTTAAGGTGCTGGACTATGGACCACAAGGTCCAGGGTTCAAATCCCACCTCTGCCAAGCTGCCACTGTTGGGTCCTTGAGCAAGACCCTTAACCTACAATTGCTTGGATTGTAAGACTGTATCAATTGTAAGTTGCTCTGGATAAGGGCGTCTGCTAAATGCTGTAAATGTAAATGTAAAACCACACTGTTTGTGGACTGTGGTAGCCTAGTGGTTAAGATGCTGGACTCTGGACCAGAAGCTGCGACTGTTGGGTCCTTGAGCAAGGCCCTTAACCCACAATTGCTTGGATTATAAGACTGTACCAATTGTAAGTCGCTCTGGATAAGGGCGTCTGCTAAATGCTGTAAATGTAAATGTACTGTAGCTAATTAATTTGACACCTAACCATACTCTTAACCTTAGTAACCTAAAGAACATCAAAATGTCTCCACAAAAACATGTCAGATCTTTCTATTTTTGTGAGGTCATATGGGTGCCACAGTGCTAAATAAACTTGACCCCCTCCAAAGTATTTACCTTTGTAAAATCAATATCTCCTAGCCAATCTCTCTCTCTCTCTCTCTCTCTCTCTCTCTCTCTCACACACACACACACACACACACACGTATACATTTTTGTTTTACTATATTTGTGCTGACTTTGCATTGAACATGTATTAGTGTAGTTAAATTGAAAAGTGTAGTTAAACAGAGAGATGATTGGTCATCTCTGAGGGAACACTGACCCCTACCGAGACCTCAGTGATGAGCTGGTTCCTGTCATGGGGTGAGCCCTGTAGGGCTTTATATCACCCCATTTTTCCCGGTGTCTGTGTGTGTATGAGGGATTTGAACCCTGGACCTTCTGGTCCATAGTCCACTAGGCAACCACTAGGCCACTAGGCCACCACAGTCCTATAATAATATAGCTTTATAGCACTTGGCATACCGTATTGGTGCATTATCGCCACCGATTGGACTGGATTACTTGCATCGTGGTTGGAAGATGGCATCATTGACTGTTTTATTAAGGGTGCTCATGTTCGAAGTCAGAATTTTTTGTTTGAATTTGGGGACAAAAAAATTCAAAACCGACCTTTCGATGGTCGAATCGTTCGAGTGAAGAGGTGTTCAGTTCTGAGGATCCACTGTATATAAAATAAATAAATAATACTAACACTGGATTAGATGTCAGATAACTGATTGATGCATGGTTTTGTTTTTAGCAGTGAAAAATTGAGAAACCTTTAATTGTTGTTTTTCAAAGTGATGGAATCTCTGACATCTTGACATGCGTCCACTGGTACTACCCCAGTTTGGAAAACAGGGAGCCTGGGCAAAATTAAGAACATAGGAAAAGGAAAAAGACAGAAAATGGGAGCCCAGTCAGAACAGGGAGCAACTTTAAAGAGTGTAGCCAAGTTAGTATTAATTAGTGCAGAAATGAAGTGGAAAAGCACACTGATTGCTTAAAGCAATCCTGTTTATTTGCCTGGCCAGCTAGAATATATCCATTAAAACTGGGTAAGAGTAGCACAATGTCCTGAATCTAACAACAGTATACTGTCTGTCTTTTGGCATGGGGAGCCATGTTTCACTTTTTCCAGTAGATGTGTTGAGCAGGGTGGTTGTGTGGTTTTGGGGCAGCAGTCAGTTTGCACGTGTATGTGTATGCATGTGTATAAGCTTGATAGAGTATTTGAGTGAATGCATTAAACTTGTTTTCTTCTGTATTTTCTGTGCTCAGATCTTGGATATTGCAGAGTTACTTGGCAGAATGGGAGCTCTTTGGCACTGTGAGTGTTCCAATAGCCTCAGGAGCCATCTTCCTGCACTGGACCAGCACGCTTCATGGCACACCATACTCAAATGCCTCCACACAGCCTGGCACTGCACACCGCACATGAATAATACAAGTTTCTGCACCTATTGTAAGCAGCAGCCGTGTTTTCTGTAAAGTTTTAATGCAAGGAAAAAGCACCGTTGTACAGCCATTAAATAGCTGTTTCCATAAAAATTACGCGTACCAGCTGGACAGTTTTGGTTATAAAGGCAATAATTGAGGCACAATAGCAATGGGATTGTATGGATATTACAACCAACAGCATTTTGATGCCTAGTGTGCCATGCCACATTTGGGAATTAAGCCATTAATTCTGGTGTCCATGCTGTTGAGGCCTTAAACACAAAACCATTGGTGCACCATAATTACAGACATACTAGCTACTAGCTACGAATGTCTGAGCTTTAGATTATTATGCTGATTACTTTTTTAAACTAAATTGCAGCAGCTGGCAGTATATGTAGAATAGCACTGACAACAAAGTACATTACAGCATTCACACTGGCATCATCTGTCTGATCTAGAGTTTAGTAAGCCAGATCTTTGCTGATAGTGGAAGGTAAAATGTTAATATGACAACTAAGATCTGTCATAATTGTAATAGTCTATCAGTAGTGTGCATATAGTGAGACATGGGCTGTACATACACTCACTGACAAAAAATAACTCATCAAGGAGTAGTTGGAATCGAATGACATGTTATATGTATGAATGTTATGATGACATATGTAAGTGATTAAAATACTAGAGTGAAATGATAAGCTTATTGGGAAAACAACTGAAAGGAGGTTCTATTACCCTTTTCGTATGAATACTGGGGTGACACACTGTTGTGTATAATGACTCCTCAGATCATCACACCATCAGTTGGGGCAGTGTGTTGCTCCACAGAAAATGTGGGATTGAGGCATACTCACAACAAGGACTCCATACTCCATAGGATCCCAAACAGAACTTGGATTTGTTGATAAAGACGAAATGGTTCCAGTCTGTAGCAGTCCAGGCTTCTCATTCATGACACCACTGCAAACATAGGCGACAGTGGCTGGCTGTCAGTGGCAGAACATGTAATGAATGCTGTGACAACAAATTTCCATCTGCTAAGTATCTGGAAATGGTCCAGACAGAGACAGGGGTGTGTAGTGAAGGTACCACCTCTGTCTAGAGGGTGGACAACATGACTGTGGGAGCTGCTCGTGCTTGTCAACAGATCAAATACTCCTCTCTACTGGTGGTTTGCTTGGGATGTCCAGAGCCTATTCGCCATGTCTATGTGTCCTCACAGAACCACAGCTCCCAGCAACTCTTAACAGCTTGGTCAGAACGGCCTAGATGGTGGGCAATTTGTCATAATGACAATCCTGCTTTTCTCAGTCCAGTGATGCACCCCCTCTCAAAGTCTGTCAACTGGACAACATGATGTGTCGTAGAGGCATGTCTAGCAGTCAGTGATCTCTCACCAAGAGGTACATTACCCAAAAGTAGCCTTTGAGAGCCTTTTTATAGGGCATTGAGGGAAGCTCTTTCATACCCTCTTGTGGCAAGACCCAGTGTCTAATCAGACCACACCTGTCATTAGTTACATATCTGCCTTAACAGCATGCCTAGTTTTGCAGCAAACCGACATTTCTATCTGGGTGCGTTATTTTTGAGAGTATATCTGAGCAGAGAAAGATCCCACCATGAGCAAACTGTTCAAAAATACTTTTATTGAACCAGCAAGTATAGCTCAGCACATTTATCAAGCAAACTAGGTCCTGCAAACTACTATGTTCTGTCTTCTGTCCCAGACTGACCAGTCTCAGCTATAAAGACTTACAGGTCATTCGAAGATGACACTCACCACTTGGTAGCTTCTCTATTCAGTATCCTCCTGGTTCAGTCATTCAGTTTGGAGGGACAGACTAATTTAGGCGAGTGGTTGGTGGTGCCATACAACTTTCCACTATTATCTGATTATGGCTTCGAATGATACCCTAAGGGATAGTTAAAGCTTTTGAAATCGTATTTCGTTCTAAATTGTGCCTGTCCACAGCTTTATCTCAGAGCCCTTTCGAAATCACCTTTCCAACCATGGTGAATATTGTGCGTTACCATGCATTACTAGTTGAATTCTCAGGAAACAGCCAGGTGTAATGACAGGGTATTATGATTTTCTATAGACACTGCATATTTATATTTAACAGACGCCCTTTTCTAGAGTGACCTACAACTGACACAATATTACAATGTACAATCCAAGCAACTGCATGTAAAGAGCTCATCTGTGGCAGCACTGGGGCTTGAACCAAGGACCTCCTGGTCCAAATTCTAGTACCTTTACCACAGCATCACAGTACACAGGGTCTTTGTAAGTCCCACATTCATAACTGTATTACTCATTAAACCAACTTGCATGAGAGATTGTTTTCAGATTTATATAAAGCACAAGGAGCCCAGGATTTATCCACATTACATCAATTCAATGTGAGCCCCGTGGGTGACGTGACAAACGTTAGCGCACTTATGAACAATGTTAAAGTGGTACTTACTTTATACACACCTTGTATATAGAAGTTCTATTATCTAGCCTTTTACATTCAGTCAACAGCAACAACACACAAGAAGCACCAGAGAAAAAAGCACCTTGTGATCTGGTACGTCTACATTTGCATAGACTTGTAAATAAGAGACATCCTTAATAGACATATGCATTCAGGTAACGCTGCATTTGTAGATGAGCAGTACCTGTATTTTTGGTCACACTGCATACAATCACATTAGCAGGTGTGCTCAAGTCCCAGGTGAGATCAGACAATGGTTCTGGGGAAGTTGCCAGTGCCCGGATATGGGGTACAACAAAAACCATCTCCGTATGCTCATGGTTTATCCCTTTGGCACAAAAATTGTCCCTTTGTTTACGTGCACCACACTGAGAGTGGAAAAACCCAGAAGAAACTGCATGTAACAAAAGAAGTTATGGGACAACGTGAATAGGCCTGTACACGTTGTACTTTTGGCAAAGGATGACAGAAGGAGGGATGAGTGAGGAAGGAAGGGAGTAGTGGTGAAGCCAATATTGTAATACTGTCTTTGAAAAACAGTCTTTCTTTAAATGTGGTGTTTATGAAAATAAGCATAAGAGAAAGAACAATCACCTGCGGGATTAGAGCTACTCTTAAGTGTCTACAGCATGTGAAAACATTATAAGGAAACATGGGGAGAACTGTAATTACAAACACAAAACAGTTAAAGTACCCTTGATCAGGCAATTTATATCATTAAGATTATGTAGAAAATTATGTTGTCTATGGTTTTATAGCTGTGCCAGAGGAAAAAAAACTACACTAATATAGACATTAAATACTCTCTATAAATTCTCCAAATACAGTGGTGCGTGAACGTTTGTGAACCTTTTAGATTTTTCTATATTTCTGCATAAATATGACCTAAAACATCATCAGTAGATAAAGAGAACCCAGTTAAACAAATGAGACAAAAATATTATACTTGGTCATTTATTTATTGAGGACAATGATACAATATTACATATTTGTGAGTGGCAAAAGTATGTGAACCTCTAGGATTAGCAGTTAATTTGAAGGTGAAATTAGAGTCAGGTGTTTTCAATCAATGGGATGACAATCAGATGTGAGTGGGCACCATGTTTTATTTAAAGAACAGGGATCTATCAAAATCTGCTCTTCACAACAAACGTTTGTGAAAGTGTATCATGGCATGAACAAAGGAGATTTGTGAGGACCTCAGAAAAAGAGTTGTTGATGCTCATCAGGCTAGAAAAGGTTACAAAACCATCTCTAAAGAGTTTGGAATCCACCAATCCACAGTCAGACAGATTGTGTACAAATGGAGGAAATTCAAGACTATTGTTACCCTCCCCAGGAGTGGTCGACCAACAAAGATCACTTCAAGAGCAAGGCGTGTAATAGCTGGCGAGGTCACAAAGGACCTCAGGGTAACTTCCAAGCAGCTGAGGGCCTCTCTCACATTGGCTAATGTTAATGTTCATGAGTCCACCATCAGAAGAACACTGAACAACAATGGTGTGCATGGCAGGGTTGCAAGGAGAAAGCCACTGCTCTCCAAAAAGAACATTGCTGCTCATCTGCAGTTTGCTAAAGATCAAGAATGTTTTGTGGACGGAAGAGACCAAAATAGAGCTTTTTGGTTTAGAAGAAAAGTGTTATGTTTGGCGAAATGAAAACACTGCATTCCAGCATAAGAACCTTATCCCATCTGTGAAACATGGTGGTGGTAGTATCATGGTTTAGGCCTGCTTTGCTGCATCTGGACCAGGACAGCTTGCCATCATTGATGGAACAATGAATTCTGAATTATATCAGAGAATTCTAAAGGAAAATGTCAGGACATCTGTCCATGAACTGAATCTCAAGAGAAGGTGGGTCATGCAGCAAGACAACGAGCCTAAGCACAGTTAAGTCATTCTACCAAAGAATGGTTAAAGAAGAATAAAGTTAATGTTTTGGAATGGCCAATCAAAAAACCTGACCTTAATCCAATCGAAATGTTGTCTAAGGACCTGAAGTGAGCAGTTAATGTGAGGAAACCCACCAACATCCCAGAGTTGAAGCTGTTCTGTACGGAGGAATGGGCTAAAATTCCTCCAAGCCGGTGTGCAGGACTGATCAACAGTTACAGGAAACATTTGGTTGCAGTTATTGCTGCACAGGGGGGTCACACCAGATACTGAAAGCAAAGGTTCACATACTTTTGCCACTTACTAATATGTAATATTGTTTTGTTTTCCTCAATAAATAAATGACCAAGTATTATATTTTGTCTCATTTGTTTAACTGGGTTCTCTTTATCTACTTTTAGGACTTGTGTGGAAATCTGATGAAGTTTTAGGTCATATTTATGCAGAAATATAGAAAATTCTAAAGGGTTCACAAACTTTCAGCCACCACTGTATATCTATGCAAGAGATACATTCCTGTTTTGACCCCGCTTATTCATTTGCGTGGAGTTACATGTCCTCCACGTGTCCTTGTGGGTTTACTCCGGGTACTCTGGTTTCCTCCCACATGCCAACACCTGTGAATGCGACTGAGTACCGCATGTAACCTTGCTCTTGGAATGGCAGTCAATCGCAGGAACCCATAACCACACCACCCAACCTTCACATTCACAAGCTCAGCCTAGGAACAGCTGTTTCCAGCTGGCCACAGGACAAGCATCTATGAATAGTTACAAAAGCACTACTTGCTAATAAATTGTTAGCTTGCATTTGAGTGGGATCTGTTTAAATTACTGTTTAAAGTGTCTACATTCTTGCATTTCTATTCAGGAGCTCCGGCAGAAGAAAAAAATGGCATGATTGAAATGTCTTGAAATAAACAAGTACGTGAACCATTTTGGCTAGCTCCCAAGCTGCATGCAAGTGTACTAAATAGCATGTCTAAAAAGCTGCCCTTGAGCAAGAACCATCACCTTGAACTTGTCTTTCTGGATAAGGGTGTTTTTCTAAGTGCTGTAAATGTAAATGTTATCTCAGAGAATACAAGCAGTGTGATTTGAGACATTCCCAAGCTAGCAAGCCTGCAAGCTAACTGCTTATAAACTAGCTCACATAAATCCCAGATGGAAAGACATGGGATTCTATTATTGGAGCTGTGTTCTTCATTATTCTCTGTGATTTATTTATTTGTAGTTGAACAAATGTGGTGCAATTTCATGTAGGTAATACTAGCAAACAGCTAGCAGGCTGGATAACATACTAAGCATACTTGCTTAGTATACTTGTGTGTGCAATACATTGAAAATTATTTAAATAAGTGCAAAATGAAAACTGTGGCGAAATTTCAAGTTGCATGTCAGCACGGTAAGTTAGTTCACATCGGTGCTTGGCAGAGACAAGCAGAACGTTGTTGTTTGCATTGTTTTACCTGGGCTTTATCAAGAAATGGTCGTGTTAATGACTGTCATACTTCTGCAGAAAGCGGGAGACGAACATTAAAAGCTGGTACAGGGCTGAGCTTTAGTAGGAAACTGAAAAAAGACTGGAGAACTGAGTGCAAGAATGAAACTAAGACCTGGGCATACAGAGTCCATGAACAGTTCAAACCACAGTGGACAGGTATGGTGTGAGAGGCATGCATGGTAGAGAGAAACCGAGCAGGGACCGAAACTGTAACAGCACAAACTGCACCTAACCTAAACGTACTCAATTCGTGCCAAACAAAGGAAATGCGGGGTTTAAATAACCGAACAAATGAGACAGAAACTAGAAACAGCAGAAGTAAATCAGGAAGTTAGAACATTAAGGAGCGATGGTGGCTGGGAATTGTAGTCTGGTAGGACCATGATCTTGACATCAACTGTGTACAATACATACCTTCTTATTGTGGAATTAATACTCTATTTTAAGCCCAGAATGTCTGGTATTAAGCAGAAAAGCAGTGATGATCTCTATAAGAAGCATAACAACGGACACTAAAATGAGAGTAAGCCAGATCAGGTGTTGGAGGCTCACAAGCTTAGGCTAAATATGTTGGACATATGAACTTTTGGACATGTAAACCTACTCTCGGAACTGAACTGGTTTGTATCTAGGGGACTTACTGTATATGTTATTCTATGAACATTTACATTAAAAAGAGCTTGTTACACTAAATGTGCTTTAATTTATTACTGACTCTCTTGTGTTTTTTTACTGTTGTGTATTATACACATTAGCAGTTTGGATAAAGAAAGCACTAGATCATTTACATTTATATCTATTAATTGTATTAATTTGGTAACCTTCTGGTTAACTTGGCTGTTTAAGGAATCAGCAGTGATTCGACCATGAAACAATATTTTTTCTAGAAAAGTTTTAAGTTGCATAGACTGTTTTTGTGACCCAGATCAATGCTTTAAACTGTTTAAAGCATCCATTTTTTTTTCTTTCAAAGTGTTTAACATGGAAGCATGCTACAGCAAGTAGCAGAGGTCAAAAACATTTTTCCATTGCTCCAGAAGCCATATGCATTCACAATCACAGAGACTTGTATTCAGGCAGGACTAACCATTATTCTACCACTGGGTTTAGTGAAAACTAGTAGATGAGTTGGTCTGTAATTTTCTCAAACATTGACATGGCCAGGCCAGATGGAAATAAAATCACAGAAGCCCCTGTAAAAGATCATATTAGTTAAATATACTCCCATCTAAATTAAGCCAAAATCTTTGTTTTAAATGGAAATATGACGTTTCCACTGAATGATTTGTTATATTGGAAAGTTATGGATAACCAAACCAAAACTCGAATCTATTGCTAGTTTTTCAAAGAGTCAGCACAGAGAAGGCATGAGTGCGTGTGAGAACA
This sequence comes from Ancistrus triradiatus, assembly GCA_025084515.1. Lineage (NCBI taxonomy): Eukaryota > Metazoa > Chordata > Actinopteri > Siluriformes > Loricariidae > Ancistrus > Ancistrus triradiatus. Next base: position 87,952 of record JAJAGP010000288.1, on the reverse strand, counting down.
CAGCAGTTAACTTTTATAATGACTGCACATCCAGCAGTAAACACACAGCTTATAGCTAATAGGAGTGGATTCCACGAAAGCAGTTTCTCCCCAAGTGACCTTGAACAATGTACTCACAAATATTTAACCACGCTACCATAAATCGATCACGTGACCATGCTTATTCAGCTGATTGGCTAACAAGAGGCATGTTTGTTCAACCTTCATTGATATCCTTGTGGTGCATGTCAGGAAGTTTTTCAACAGGGTTGTCATGTATGGATATGATCTGATCAGCTGATTTGTGTGTGGTTAAACTCTGACCCTCCTGAGATAATATCCCATAATAATTTTTTTAACAACTGCCCTGGTTTTGTAAGTTTTTTGGGCTGTTGCCTTACGGTTCCAGAGTTCCTCAGATCCATTCTGAATTGATGTGCTCTGCGATGGATTGCTGTCCTCTCTAGAGTTGGTTCTTGCCTAGCACCCTGTGTTGCCAGTTAGGCCTTGCCTCCTCATGACCCTGAATTGGATTAATATGAAAGTGAAATGAAACTGAAAAACTGCAAGCCCAGCTGAGTTAACATGAGGTGCTTATAATGGGAAAAGAATCGTTCAATTGAACTTTACATGACTTTTCCAACAAATGACCTCATGGAGCCTTCACCTACAGCCATTGACCCCATCTCCTATTTCACAACTTAGGTGAACTTTTCTACTGACCCAGTACCAAAAGACCATTTGCTTTTCTGATAAAGACAAGACAGCTCATGCTTTTGTGTTGCCATCAGATTAACAGAAACATAAGGTAAGCTTTAACCTTTAATTTTTATGTGTGTTTTTGTAGTGCATCCATACTGTAGAAACATTTCCCATAGTCATAAGCTTCTGTGTTTGTTGTCATGCATGCATAGCTATGAGTAACACGCTGTACGAAACTGAATACGAAAATAAATGAATAAGGAAATGTTCCATTCACAGAAAAAGAACAAAGTTGTGGTATTTCGGTTTTAATACAAAACTCCTTTGAGTACTGTGTTCATTTTCCAACAGTCTAGGCTACTTAAATGGGTGAAAGGTTACCTTTGTGCTTCCGGTGCGTCAAAGGAGAAAGCAAAGGACATGTTTTTAAATAAGGGACAAGGCACAAATGAGGAGAAAAACTGTAAATTGAAGATAGATTATATCTCAGTTTTGGATGGACATATTCTGTTCCTTCTGGTTGCAAGTGCATTTACTCATTCATTCATTCATTCACTTTCTAATCCACTTAATCCTTGAAAAGGTTGTAGGATAGGATGCAAGGCAGGAACAACCAAGAAAGGCAGGGCGCCATTCCATTGTAGAGCACATACACTCACACACTCATGCACATATACACACTAGGGGCACTTTAGAGACACCAATTAACCTAACACACATGTATTTGGACTTTGGGAAGAAACCGGAGTACCCGGAGTAAACCCATGGGGACACTGGAGGACATGCAAACTCCACACTCACACACTGTACGATACTGAATTAGGACATAAATGAATAAGGAAATGTTCCATTCACAGAAAAAGAACAAAGTTGTAGTATTTCAGTTTTAACACAAAATTTAGAGACACCAATTAACCTAACACACATGTTTTTGGACTATGCAGAGACAAAGCAGAGTACCCAGAGTAAACCCATCCAGACACGGACAGGACATGCAAACTCCACACAGAGTGGACTCAGACCACTCTATCTGGGATCAAACACAGGACCTTTTTGCTTTGAGGCAACGGTGCTACCCACTGAGCCACCGCACCCCCAATTTACTCATATGCAAGCCACATTTCACGTAGGAAATTCCAAACCAATATAAAATACCAGCAACCTCTCCGGCTTTCCAGGTCCAGTAAGTCACAGGTTTTTTTTTTTTTTACTATTTAAAAAAGGTCATTGTTATGTGTATAGTCCCCTAATTGTAAGTTATTGGTGTACATATTTGAAATAATTCCTATGTGTACATGTGATCTACCATATAGGAGAATGCTAGTCCAGTTACACTCCTCCCTCCCTTGTGCTAACTCAGTTCAGATTAGGCACTGTTTACAGCTCTTCTAAGAGCCATTTGTCATGCATTTGGGTCATTCTTAAATAAAAAGATTTATCATGAACAATGGGGTTCTTCTTTACCCTCCAATGTTGGTCCCAGAAGTGGGATGGTCCATCGCAGAGGACCCCATGGGTGAGATCAAACAAGCCATAGCGGAAGAAGAAGAATGACGCCATCAGGACCATGACACAGCAGTAGTGGGGACCTACCACACTACAATGGCAGCATTCTATAGGAGTGGGGCTCGGTTCCAGCTGGTAGCTCAACATTAAAATTGGAGAGCAGCGACTACGACTGTACAGCTCACGAAGGAAAGTCACTCCAAGTTCTTCTGGATGTACCAGGTCATGAAAAAGGCGACCTCCACGCACTCCGATAGCTTTTCATCAGCGTTTCAGACAGGTGCCCACCACTGTCATACAATGGTAGCAGCTTCATTAATGGCAGTGTGAGAATGGTTAGAAGGTGAGCATGCTCTGATCCATCTCTACCCACTCTTCCCTCTGGGGGAGCAGCAGGATTTGGCTTTGGGAGCCTTCTTTGGTGTTGTGACACCTGATTACTTACAACGGCACATTCGGCTGACCACGCCAGCCATGCTGGAGCAGGCGGTTGAGGAGGCCACACATGCCCAGCACTGCCACGTGACTCACTATGCTGCTAATCTGCCTCCACTGAGTCAATGAGAAGCTGAAACCATACAGCCAACACTTTCACAGATTGTTTGTTGGTGGTGCAGGAAATGAGGACAAAAAGTGTGCCATTGTAGAGAACCGGAATTGGTGGTAAATAGGCAGCCAGTCTGTGAGGGACAGCTTTCTCTGCCACCCTCTAACCCTAACAACCAAGTGCGCAGTCAGATGTATCAGACAATGGCACGGACTCTGGCTTGAGTGTGACATTAATGGAATCCACTATTTCCATTGACAAACATTTTGCGGCAAATGGGTAGGATTGTTCATAATTCAGCATCTTCAGCACAAAACTCAGCAATGCCAATTCACCTGTGTTCGCACCACCTGGTCTGGGTCAAAAAGACAGATTGCCAAAAACATCAAAGAGATGGTGGCTGCAGGTGTCATTGAATTATTCAGTAACCCATGGAGAGCACTGGTCATGCTGGTCAAGTAAGCGTTGTCCATTCAGGCAAAAGGTCAAGCAGTTGCGCAGCTTCTTAGAATTGGCGTCCCATTGCATTGCTGCAGAGTTACCAATTCTCGATTCTGCACAAAGCTGGTAAACTGCATGCGAACACCGACACTGTTGCCTTTCAACTGTGTGAGCGGGTAGATGGAACAAGCTGACAGTGCAGCTGATGGTCAGCCGACTTAAGCAAGCTCCACCAGGCACAGGAGACAGATTGGGTGCTTTGGCGGTGGAAGAGTACAGAGTGGAAGCCAGACTGGGGGACTGTGACACCACATGGAATGGCCATGAAAGCATACTGGTAGCAGAGGGGAATGCCTCAGAGGGCGCAAAGGGCTTCTTTACTCCATGGAAGAGGTAGTGGCAATTATTGGTGTCATGGAAGCTGTGCAGAAGTGTACGTCATGTTGTGTATGGACCACTGGGATTCCACTGGCCCAGCTGCCAGAGCAGCATTGAGCTCTTTACTCACTGCTGTGATGCATGCACGACACAGAAGGCACTGTTTAGATCTAAGAGCTACACTCAGTGTTACTTTATTGGGTACAACTCCTTGTTTCTACACTCATTTTCCTTTTTTATCAGTTCCACTTACCATATAGAGGTGTGTTGTAGTTCTGCAATTACAGACTGTAATCCATCTGTTTGTTAGTCCCCTTTACTCTGTTCTATAAAGGTCAGGACCCCTATATGACCCCCAAGGTCAGGTACTATTTGGGTGCTGGATCATTCTTAGCACTGGAGTGCCACTGATGTGTTAGTGTGTGTTGTGCTGGTATGAGTACATCAGACACAGTAGTGCTGCTGGAGTTCTAAACATCTCAATGTCACTGAAAATAGTCAACCAACCAAAAATGTTCAGCCACCAGCATCCTGTAGGCAGTGTCTCGTGAGCACTGATGAAGGATTAGAGGATGACTAACAGAAACTGTGCAACAACAGTTGAGTTACTGTATGTGACTTTACATCTACAAGGTGGGGCAATGTGGTAGATGTGTCTAATAGACGGCACAGTGAGTGAACAGAGTTTAAAAACTCCAGCAGCACTGCTGTGTCTGATCAACTCATACCAGCACAACACATCACTACCACATCAGTGTCACAGCAGTGCTGAGAATGATCCACCACCCAGATAGATCTGTGGTGGTACTGTGGGGGTCCTGAACATTAAAGAACAGAGCGAATGGGACTAACAAAGTGTACAGAGAAACAGATGGACTATAGTGTAATTGTAGAAGTACAAAAAGTGCTTCTATACTTTAAGTGGAACTAATAAAATGGACAATGAGTATAAAAACAGTGCTCGGTGAGGGTATCTCCCATGCTGTTGAGGGGTTCTTAAATAAAGGTTTCATTATGAGCTATAGTCCTCGTTGCTCTTATTCGCTGGTGATACAATGTGTTTTATAACCAAGTTTGAACGAGTGACCAAACTTGCAAGTAAAACAAACAAGACTTAGCAAAGAGAAATTGACATATCATAAAAAGTGTATATAAAGAGTCACTGGCAAATGATTCGTTTTTATACAATGGCTCCCTCTAGTGCATTTTAGGAAATTTTGTTTAACTCTGTTGTCTTCCTGACAAATCTGTCCAACATTAGACAACGAATGGGATAAATGAGAGTGTTTGTGTTAATGATAGGAATTGAGTTGCTTAAAAGGTACAATACGACAATTGGGTAGAACAAATACTTTTTAAATGCTTTATAAACGGTTTTAAAGGACCCTTAAAACTTCGAGGCGAGCACCAAGAACGCAACATTGATTCAAACAAGGTGATATTTAAGGGTTAGCAGGCATTCGAAAATGGGCACCAATGTTTCTGCAGTAACTACATGCAGACAATCATAATCAATACAAGGTCTTAGTGCTACAATTTATTTTTTTACAAGAGGAACCTGATGCTGCCAGAAGGCTTCAAGACTAAGTATATCCAAAAATACAGTTTCCTCCATCTACTCTCTAGGGTTTTGGTTTCAGGCTCTGGCAATTGATAAAGACTATATGTGGGATGTGAATGTACAGCCTCAGGCACAGTGTGTTGATATATCTTTACAAAATATTCTGGAGAATCGATTATAGCACAAAGGAGGTGTAACTACTTGAGATTGTTACTGGGATAGCAAAGCAAGGCTAGTTCAGTGACAAAAACGAGCGTTCAATGTATTGGAAGGCTTGACTATCAATAACCTGAAAAAATAAGTAATCAGCAAGAAGATACAATCCTGGGCAAAAATGGGCCAAACCTAAAATTACTAATATTAAGCTTTTAATTGTTTGTATTATTTAACATCACTATTGGTGTCAATGGCCATTTCAGCAACAAACATAAGGTTACATCAAGACTAGTCATCTGTATACACTCAAGTCACTTCCAATTTAGAGTACTCAGTTAACCTAACACACATGTCTTTGGACTGTTGGAGGAAACCAGAGTACCCAGAGTGAACCCACATAGACACAGGTAAGACCCAGACCTCTCCGCCCTGGGATTGAACCCAGGACCTTCTTGCTGTGAGGCGATGGTGCCACCCACGGAGCCACCGTGCCACCCTGCTTTTAATGGTCCTAACAACTAAGATTTGGTCAGAAAATTAGATAAAACTAATAAAATGTGCTCCAGAGACACGTGCCACCATTTGCTCGTCACTGCTTATTGCTGGAGTGAACTGTTGGGGGAAACTGACAACAGGGAAATTCACTGGCATAGTCTTCATATACACAAAGATGACATAATGAAACGGAGAGTTGTGGTTTATCCAGGGAACATTGGTTGCAAGGTGAGAATACACACCCTATAAAGTTAGAGTAATCAACCCAGTTTTGTGAGGTGTGTTAAACTCTATATCGTATATTCATAATCCCACTGGATTATTGACCTGTAAAGGTAAACTGTTAAAATATTAAAAGTGACGTTTCCTCGCTTGTATGCAGTAGACAGAGACCTCTTGTGGTGAGTAAGAGAATGTCTTGATGCATGCTCCATACAGTTAAGTAAATCCCAGAAAGTTGAACCTAGAGGTTTGCGTGGAGGAAACGTTTCGTCACCCATCCAAGTGACGTCTTCAGTCTCAGCTAGTTGGGACTAGTATGCTATAGTATATTACTACATAAAAGCCATAGGTCAAGGTTCTGAACTACCAGTTTGGAAGCTGTGATAAAATCCCAACTCAACCAAGCTGCCACTGCTGGACTCGTAAGCAAAGTCCTTCAATTTGAACTTTTCAGCTGCAATTGTAAGTCACAGTTAAGTGCTTTAAATGGAAACCTTTAATGGGTTGATACAATAAAGCATTACATAATAATTAAATAATACATTATAGTAATTTTCTTACATGTATTTGCAGCACGTTTTCAAAGCTGGCATAGTGGATTAGGTAAAATTAGAACCCCTGAATCCCTAGTTCTAAAACATTTACATTTACAGCATTTAGCAGACGCCCTTATCCAGAGCGACTTATAATTGATACAATCTTACAGTCCAAGCAATTGTGGGTTAAGGGCTTTGCTCAAGGACCCAACAGTGGTAGCTTAGCAGGGGTGGGATTTGAATCCTGGACCTTCTGGTCCATAGTCCAGTACCTTACCCACTAGGCTACCACAGTCCTAAAAGTAAGCCGATTTAAACCAATTTATAATAATAATAATAATAATAATATAATATAATATAATGCACCATACTGTTCACTGTACACTGAGCAGCCAAAACTAAACAGTTGGTTCTCATAGTGCGTGTTGGATGTGGGAGAAATATTCAGGAGTAATAACCTGAACGACTTTATCAACGGACCAGATGATTGGGTCAAAGTATATCCCAAACAACAAGGCTTGAGGGGTGCTCCTAATCCGCAGTGGTGAATACCTACTGACAGGATGGACAAACCACAAAGGTGTTGGTGCCCGAGGGTCAGGGAAGTGAAACAGCAACAAATTCTATCCTGTCTAGTCCGAACTGGCAGAAGAGCTACTCACAGAAAGTTCCAGAAATGTTTAATGCTGGTTACAGGAAGAATGTGTCACAACGTACATTGCAGAGCCGTCTGCAGAGGATAGGGCTGCCTAGTGTCAGACCGGTCAGAGTGCTCACCACACTAACCCCTGGCCACCGCGGAAAGAGCCTACAATGGGAATGCTTAACTCGGACTTGGAGCAAAGGAAGAATCCATCTGATCCAATGAGTCCCAATTTTGTCCTATCACATAGATGGTTGGGGTTGTACAATGGAGCTTGAAAGCTTGTGAACCCTTTAGAATGTTCTATATTTCTGCATAAATATGACCTAAAACATCATCAGATTTTCACACAAGTCCTAAAAGTAGATAAAGAGAACCCAGTTAAACAAATGAGACAAAAATATTATACTGGGTCATTTATTTATTGAAGAAAATGACCCAATATTACATATTAGTGAGTGGCAAAAGTATGTGAACCTTTGCTTTCAGTATCTGGTGTGACCCCCCTGTGCAGCAATAACTGCGACTAAACATTTCCTGTAACTGTTGATCAGTCCTGCACACCAGCTTGGAGGAATTTTAGCCCATTCCTCCGTACAGAACAGCTTCAGCTCTGGGATGTTGGTGGGTTTCCTCACATTAGCTGCTCGCTTCAGGTCCTTCCACAACTTTTCGATTGGATTCCAAAACATAACTTTATTCTTCTTTAACAAACCATTCTTTGGTAGAACGACTTGAGTGCTTAGGGTCACTGTCTTGCTGCATGACCCACCTTCTCTTGAGATTCAGTTCATGGACAGATGTCCTGGCATTTTCCTTTAGAATTCTCTGATATAATTCAGAATTCATTGTTCCATCAGTGATGACAAGCCGTCCTGGCCCAGATGCAGAAAAACAGGCCCAAACCATGATACCACCATGTTTCACAGATGGGATAAGGTTCTTATGCTGGAATGCAGTGTTTTCCTTTCTCCAAAGATAATGCTTTTCTTTTAAACCAAAAACCTCTATTTTGGTTTTATCCGTCCACAAAACATTCTTCCAATAGCTTTCTGGCTTGTCAACATGATCTTTAGCAAACTGCAGACGAGCAACAATGTTCCTTTTGGAGAGCAGTGCCTTTCCCCTTGCAACCCTGCCATGCACACCATTGTTGTTCAGTGCTCTTCTGATGGTGGACACAACAACTCTTTCTGAGGTCCTCAGAAATCTCCTTTGCCCGTGCCTTGATACACTTTCACAAACATGTGTTGTGAAGAGCAGATTTTGATAGATCCCTGTTCTTTAAATATAACAGGGTGCCCACTCACACCTAGAGGTTCACATACTTTTGCCACTCACTAATATGTAATATTGGATCATTTTTCTCAATAAATAAATGACCAAGTATAATATTTTTGTCTAATTTATTTAACTGGGTTCACTTTATCTACTTTTAGGACTTGTTGGAAAATCTGATGATGTTTTAGGTCATATTTATGCAGAAACATAAAACATTCTAAAGGGTTCACAAGCTTTCAAGCACCACTGTATACACCATGTACCACCATGTGGAAGTGATGGCACATGGATGCGTTGTGGGAGGAAGACAAGCTGGTGGAGAGAGTGTGATGCTCTGGTGAATGTTCTGCTGGGAAACCCCAGGTAAAAACATGCATGTGGATGTTAAAATGGCATGTAGCACACTACCATTCACCAGTATACATCATTTCATTACTGCACTATAGAAAAAATGAAAGCTGAAACTATAAATGCAAACACTCCATGACGTTACTGGAAATAACAGACAGAATAATTGTAAAAATGTTTATTTTATGACTTCAGTAGAGAAGGGCAGAGAGACACTGTGTAATACCTGTGAAATGAAAGAAATCAAAACATAAAGCTATGCATTAAAAATCCTATGCATCTCTGTATTACCAATCTCGTTGAAGACCAGCTTTTTAATACTGTAACTGAACATTCAAAATACAACACCACCATGAAAAACTAATCACAGTAGTGTCCAAGATGGTAAAAGAATATAAGTTGCTGGTAGGAGATAAACCAAAAGAAAGCAATATATGGGTGCTAGAGTTCACCTTACTGTATAATCATTTAAGGCACGCACACACACACACAACACATATATATATATATATATATATATATATATATATATATATATATATATATATATATATATATATATAATGTGTGTGTGTTTAATGATTATAAGGTGAACTGACTAAACACTTTATTTGATACTTGTTTCTGCATTCAGTCCTTTTGATCAGTTCCACTTTCCCTGTAGATTCACTTTGTAATTCTGCAGTTACATACTGTAGTCCATCTGTTTCTCTAAATGCTTCGTTAGTCTCCTTTACTCTGTTCTCTAATGGGCAGGACCACCACAGTTGTAGACACTGTGTTCACACTGCGAACTCTATTAGACACATCTACCATATTGCTCCACCGTGTAGATGAAGTCAGAGACAGTAGCATCTGTTTTTGCACAGCTTGTGTTAGTCATCCTCTAATCTTTTGCCAGTGCTCACAGGATGCTAGTGGCTAGATATTTTTGGTTGGTGGACTAGTTTCAGTCCAGACGCATTTAAAAACTCCCAACAGCACTGCTGTTTCTGATCCAATCATGGACAATGAGTGTCGAAACAAGGAAGTGTACATAATGAAGTGATCAGTGAGTGTATATGTATTGGACTTTGGCTGAAAATAGTGGTATCAGTTTAATTATGCATATTGCATAAAATGCTAATTTGTGGAATTATCAACAGTACAAGGGACTTAATGCAAAGTCATAATTATATTCAGTGTAAAATGGCATGTTCACGTTTGCATATTCTTTGGTCTAGTATTGAATTACAAGGCACTTAAGACACAGCTGAAACAAATCATTGGTTACAGTGAAACAATCCAATGCAATCATACACAATGTCCTGTGTAGATTAAGTAAAGCAAAATGTTTATATAATACATGTCTTTTGTGGAAACTACTGGAATATTTAACAATGGCATCAGTGTTTAAGAAACCTTTGGTCAGTTAACAGATGGATTTAATGTTATAATTTCTTTATAGCTTAACACTGTTGCCTCTAAACATTAAGTCTACGTGCTTAGCAGAAAATAAAGCCATCTTGCAAGAGGTTCAAAAAGTGTTTAAATTAAACTTTGGCAATTATCTTCTCAGAATATGGTTATGACACTAAAGGATGAGAAAATGCACATAAATAGTGTACTGTATGTTCACTGCAAACTTGCTTGTGGATGTAAACTGTTTCCCTCCTCTTGCTCTCTTCTTACACAGAAATAATAATCACATGCATTAAAACTGTTCACTGTTATATGCCTGCAAAAGCATATAAGTGCTAACTATTACAAATCCACATTATGTGCATTAATCAAATTGCTGGTTCAATTATGACTTGGTCAACAGAGTGAAAATGGCCATATACAAAATGCACCCTTGGTCTCTTTCTATTTTTGCATCTTATAGCCTCCATAAATAACTACCTATGACAAATTTGAATGCATTTACATGAATAGATTATGACAAGATGTTAATTAAAGCTATATATTTACAACAGGCTGCTAAACCACATTAACGGGGATGCTGACAAACATAACTTATGGTTAAGTATTAAAAACAAAATCCAAATATGATAATAACAAACTGAGTGAATAAACAGGATACACATATTTTGTGTTGCTAAGTATTATGGGCATAGAAATGAAAATAACTGTATTAGAACCTGATTCATAAAACTCACAATGGCATCCTGTTTACTAGTAGATGTATTCAGTGCAATTGCAAACAGGAGACATTTGCTGAAGAAAGACAGTGAGGACGTTAGTCTAGTGTTCGATTTGGAGCAAGAGCACCAGCAGGTGTTAGGGTCTCGTCAGTGTGAACCGCCTCGAACCTGCCTGTTAAGATCATCAATCTTAAGTCTAAATGAACACGGTTTAAGTCCATCTCATTTCTCTGAAGTAGCACCAAGTTGTTGTGTTTTTTGTAAAACTGGAACATAAAAAGCAGATGTGGACAAAGGAGCGTGATGGGCCTAGGTCCTCTTCATACACACTTGGCACCGGCTGATATGAGTTCGCAGATTGCCTGCTTTTAGTGTAGTGGGGACGGGTTTCCTGCAAAAAGACAGACATGGATTACAAGGTCAGCAAAGGACTTCAAACATTATGTGGAGTAGGGGTGTAACGATACGTTCTGCTCACAATTCGATTCGATTCACGATACTGAGTTCATGATTCGATTTTCTCATGACTACTGACTTTACATTCAATAAAAGCCATTGCTTTTTTATTTCTGAAGTGTAAACAATGCAAAACAAAAAACTTTAGTCTTCTGCAATTAAAAGAATTTCAAAAACTAGAAATATAAACTAAGCGTTATCTTAAATTACAAATGACACCCTGTTATCATGCCCAGTTTGTCAAAAATATTTCTGTACCAATTGTGTGTGAAAAGGGCTATACAAATATCTTCAAACATCCCACATCCCTTCAGTTTCCGTTGGAGAAGATATACAGGAAGATATCCCGTATATGATGAATGATTGCACTCTGTGATGTTCAAAGAACAGAATGACATTTTTAAATGTCCATAAAGAGAATATCCCCCGATTACATCGTGACATTGACACGATACAAATCATGACGTTCTACACCCCTAATGTGGATCGGTGGATAGATCGATAGACGGACAGAAAGACAGGATGACCTCCTCAATCTCAAATTCCACCTTGTTCCGCCTAACAAGTCTAAAACTAGGAGTATTTTGCTATGTTGTATATTGTGTCATAATACACAACAAAATAGCAAGCTATTTTGTTTTAAGTTTTTATACAAGAAAATTACACATTATTTTGAAATGTCATTTGTCAGAGATAAAAACGAATGTTTTCAATCGGTTTTTAATATATGGTGAAGCTACAATAGAGCATTTTATTTACAATTTTACATTTACAGCATTTACCAGACGCCCTTATCCAGAGCGACTTACAATTGATACAGTCTTACAATCCAAGCAATTGTGGATTAAGGGTCTTGCTCAAGGACCCAACAGTGGCAGCCTGGCAGAAGGGGGATTTGAACCTGGACCTCCTGGTCCATAGTTCAGTACCTTACCCCGCTAGGCTACCACAGTCCCATTTTAAAGCTCTGTTTCTAGTAATTTATTGTAATGACAGTTTTTTTGGTTTAAAAACCCTGTTCAAGAAAAATGTGCAAAGTTTTGCATTGTTTACAATTCAGAAATAATAATTGTGAACACAGCATCATGAATTGAATCGTGAGCAGAGTGTATTGTTACACCCCTAATAGATAGACAGATAGATAGAGAGAGAAAGAGATAGAGACGAGAGAGAGATCTCCTGAACTTCGCCAGATCGTCCCACGTTGTTACCCAGTACCTGGCTATCTCGCTGCCATTAGCCCATAGCCATAGCTCTGTTGCGCAAGTTTAGCATTAGCTTCTAGCCTCTACTGATATTTTGACTCTTTGTATCTCCCGGCTCTCATGTCGCTTTGTGTTTTTGGCTTCACCAGTACTCACAGTCAGTTCTGTTCCTTCCTAGCCTCCGGTTCACCCCTCTGTTTGCCCAGGCCTGCACCTGGACTCATCACAACTCGCTAGAACCTGGGTTCCCGTGGATGCAACTCTTGCACTTCCCGCCCGCACTCTCGTTTGGTCATTTCGACCCCTGCTTATCCTGTCCCCGGCTTCCTGGACTCACATCCCCATTCTGTCACGCACTATCACGCTGGTTGATTCTCAGTATCTGTTTTAGTAAATCTTTGATATTATGTTAAGTCGTTGTCTGGCTGTCTTTTGGTCTGCATTTGGGTTTCTGCAATCAATTTAGTGTGGGATCTCTGGGACTCTCACGTAAAAGAAGATAGAAGGACAGAAGAGATCAAAAAAATAAATGTCTACACCATCAAGATACACAGATCTGTATCTAAGCAAACCAACTAGTCTGGTTCCTAACCTGCGCCCCTAAACCCTAGATAATAAAAGCAACTAGATAGCTACAAATTAAAGTCAGTCCTGACACTGCCCTTGATCTGGCCAATAAATGTTGTTTTTTTTTCTCTCCAAGCGTATATCTGAGCTCTCCAATGTACAATCCCATAGCCACAGCTCCTAGAATTTATCTAGATTCTTCGCTCTTCGATCTTTTCATCCAGACCGCGGCCAATTAATGCCGATGGGCTTTTACTGTCACATTTTATTCGAACTTTTGACTCCATGACTTCAGTTCGCTCTTAGAGTGATCATCTACGCACGCCAAGGAGGTTGGGTCCCTTTTTGAGTTTCTTGGTCTCCCAGATATGTATCTAAGCAACAACTATGTCTGTTCCTAACCTGCGTATAAATAGATAATAAAGCATAGCATAGCTCAGATTACGTCAGTCCTGGAAAACTGCCTTGATCTGGCCAATAAATGTGTTTTTTTTCTCCAATGTATTATCGAGGTCTCAATGTACAAACCATAGCAACAGCTCCTGTGGGCTCCGTGTTAAGAGCTATACTCCTGGAAACAGCAGTTGGCAAAGATCTGGGTTTTGACATGAAGGTTGAGTAGGTAGGGGAGGTTGAGTTCTGCACCATTAGATTTAGATATACCATTGTTTTAGCAAATGTATAATGACCACATATATTTATTTATCAGTCCCTCTATTAGAATACAACTAGGAAATACAGGAAATTTGTATGTACTATTTAAAAACTGAAATGATTCTGAAAAAAAAAAAAAAAACGCTTTTATAGGCTACAGGGGCAAGTATTTCGTGTGACTTCTAAGTTGACCCTTCGACAGTCCGAAGAAGCTTGATCAAGTATGGTCTTTTTTTGAAGGGTAGCAGTCAAGAAACCACTTTATTGGAAGGGTAACAGGTTGAAAAGGCTACGATATGCTAAAGCTCACAAAGATTGGAATGAAGATCAGTGGAAAAGAGTATTGTGGAGTGACGAATCCAAGTTTGTTTGAAAATTTTTGTGTCAATAGCTGAAAATATATATGGTTAATGTACCATTGCTAAAACAACAAAAATCTAATGGTGGCCTAAAATTATGCACAGTACTGTAGGATAGGTAGGTAATAATGCAGCTCCCAGTGGTTCAGTGGGTAGAATCAGCTGCTGTGTGTACATTGTGACATAAACATAATTTGATATTATATTACTGGGCAGCCCCAATTCTGTTTAGTCTGACCTATTTAACGTATCAGTAGACAACCAGATTGAGTTTTACTTCTGTAGCTAACTGCATCTCAGAAAAAGTTGCAGTTCTGTCCAGTGGTGTTAGAAAAACTGTGGCTTTCAAGGCTGAATTCAGAGATAACCTTGCTTACTGATTAGTGATTAGATAGTAGAGATTGATGTACGTACCTGAACATCTCATTATCCTCGATGGTGGCCAACCAGAAGCTGTAGGAGTTGGCAAAATAGTTGCAAGTGCCACGGCCATGACACTTCTATGAAGGGAGTGAGCGGAACTCCTCCAGACAAGAGCCAGGGGAGGCCAGGGCCTGACCAGACCCTTCAGCACCAGCACTGGTGTGCTGAAACACAGTTAGACAGCAAGAGGTGTCTGATCAGCATGGAATCAGAGTTAGACAGGGCCTTATATTATATATGCGGTATGTTTGTAGAATAAGTCTCGTTAGTGTCCTAATTTCTCTCACCATGACAAAGGAATATCCAATCCACAGAGATGACCAACCCTGGGGGCAGGATGGGATTGCAACAGTCTGACTGTGTATAGCTATCACCATGGCAGGGGCTTCACACACTGCACATCTGTGGAAGGATACACACAATACATAAACCTAAACTCTAACCCCAGTACCCAATAACAAGCTGCTACAAGACACCTGCCTGGAATTTATCATCACTTCATTACAGGGATCCTCCAAAAGAAATGAATACACATTATGCTATCGAGGTATGTTCTGTTTAATGACGATCCGATCAAGATTAATTTGTTTTAATGACAGAGGTCTTTAAAATGATAATAAATTGTAATAGGGAATAAATATCAGTCTTTTAACTCTGGACGCCAGTGGATCTATGAGCATGAAGTCCTTAATTCATGTCTGTGTGTTTAACTACCTTACCAGTTGTGTGCCTGCTTGCTCGTTAGCTCACGTTTGGATTAGAGACTGTTCTAACTCGATTAAGGTGTTTAGAGACTTTTGTGTTTAGAGTCTTGTTGTACCTAGTACTCCTTTGTTTGTCCCCCCACTACCTGTATATTCTCTTACATATAACTATATAAACTGGTTCACATTTGCTCACTGAGTCTCTGTTTCATCTGGTTGATCTTCTGTGTTGTTTGTAATACTGGCTATTGATACATTTTTGGTTTCCGTCAAACAAAATATCAGGTAAATCATACCATCCTCTTAAGTGTTAAGTCAATACATGAGTATTTTCTATAGTTGTTGTGAATTTCTTTAAATTAAGAATGCAGTAGTATTAGGGATGCTGTGTAGATGGTAGCGTCCATTCATGCTACCTCAGTTCTCGACCACCTCGGAACTGGTCAAACTCGGTTCTCGAAGCATTTTGAGTAGAAAAATTTGTCTTGGTTCTAGTCGTTTGCTCAGTACTTGGATAAACTTTGTGAGTCGAGCCGTGAGATTCCATGATTCACAATTTACGATTCAAGTACACAGTGATTCAGATTCACAATAGGTCATGATTAGTGCAGAATCTTCGCTGTGTTTTCTTGTGTTTTTCTTTCATTTTTACATACAGTACTGTATTCTTAGTGCAAATTATTTTCGCATAGGTCCTAAAATGGTTATTAATTACAACCAACTGAAAGGACCTCCAGAATACATCCTGCAATTACCATTAGCAGCTATGCTAGCACCCTGAGTTCGCCAATAGAGTAAGTGCTTTGCTTTTCACTTTCAATCCATTAATCACTAAATTACATGAGATTTTCAACACTTTATTATAAAATAAGCTTTGGCCAGCTGTAGGTTAATGTAAATGTTTTTAAGATTGGCTGTTTCTAAGGTTTATAAGATTTATAAGGTTGGCTATATTAAACTCATGATACATTTAACTTATGGTGGATGTGTCAGAACATATCCACATCGTAAATCAGGGAGCACCTGTACAATACAATGCATTAATTCATATAATGCCTTATACAGTGTGGATTTTCAGGGGTCTGGAACGGATTAATTTAATTTACATTATTCTTGGTACTCGTGTTTTTACGTTCTCGAGAAGTCTTCTGGAATTAATTAACAAAGAGAACAGAAGTACCACTGTAGGAGTCTAGAACTGTAAATTCTGAAGTGTAACCACTAAGGCACCACATGTACACAGATCTAGACAAACATGCATTTAATACAACATAAAGGTACACTGCCTGGCCAAAAAGAAGGTCACCACCTGGATTTAACTAAACAAATAGGTAAGAGCCTCCCATCTAGTAATTACTGCATGGGTGATTATGTTTCAGCTGGCAACAAGTTATTTAACCCTAACTGATGCAGTGAGTAGCTTCTCATTTGCTAAACAACCATGTCGAAAGACGCATCCCGTGGTCATGGAAAAGATGGTAATCTGTTTCGGAAGATTTAAGGGGTATTGGCATGCATCAAGCAGAGAAAACATCTAAGGAGAATGCTGAAACTACTAAAATCGGGTTGAACTGTCCAACACATTATTAAAAGGTGAAAGGACGGTGGGGAAACATCACCTTTGAATGTGGTCGGAAAAAAATCTTGAATGATCGTGATCAGCGGTCACTTAAACATTTGGTGAAATCAAATTATAGAAAAACAACAGTAGAACTCAGGGATATGTTTAATAGTGAAAGTAAGAGCATTTCCACAGGCACAATGCAAAGGGAACTCAAGGAATTGTTATTTAACAGCTGTGTAGCTTTAAGAAAACCACTTGTCAGTGAGGCTAACCGGAAAAAATGGCTTCAATTTGCTAAGGGGCATAAAGATTGGACTCTGGAGCAATGGAAGAAGGTCATGTCGTCTGATGAGTCCAGATTTACCCTGTTCCAGAGTGATGGGCACATCAGGGTAAGAAGAGAGGTGGCGGAAGTGATGCAGCCTTCATGTCTAGTGCCTAATGTACAAGCCTATGGAGGCAGTGCTATGATCTGGGGTTGGTCAGGTCTAGCTTCAGCAACGTTATGTGCCCAAAAAATGAGGTCAGCTGAATACCTGAATATACTGAACGACCAGGTCAATGTTTTCTTCCCTGATGGCACAGGCATATTCCAAGATGACAATGCCAGGATTCATCAGGCTCAGATTGTGAAAGAGTAGGTCAGGGAGCATGAGACATCATTTTCACTCATGGATTGGCCACCACAGAATCCAGACCTGAACCCCATTGAGAATCTTTGGGATGTGTTGGAGAAGACTTTGCACAGTGGTCCAAATCTCCATCATCAATACAAGATCTTGGGGAAAAATGAATGCCACTCTGGACAGAAATAAATATTCTGACATTGCAGAAGCTTGTGGAAACGATGCCACAGCGAATGCATTTCATAATCAAAGCTAAAGGCGGTCCAACCATATATTAGAGTGTGTGACATTTTTTTGGCCAGGCAGTGTACATCTAGAAGGCTGACAAAAAGCAGCAACAGGTGGGGGTGATCTGAATGTATGTCAAATGTCCATAAAGTTATGTAATATTACTTGAGATGATACATTGCCTTAACCTGGCAAGCTACCCAAGGTGTCTACACGTACCATGCACCTTCTTCATATGACACTCACCTGCTGATGAAGGGCTTGATGCTCTCGCCAGTGATAGGGGCCATGCTCATAGGCATGGGTTCAGGAGAGGTGAGCCAGTAGGAGTAGTCATTGCGAGAGGCGAAGTTACACACGTTGTTGATGTTGCAGAAGAGGAATGGCATGGGACTGAACTTCCTCAGGCAGCTCCCTGCAGTACCTATAATGCAAAACCAACAGCTGCTCACATTGGGAATTTACATACATTAATCACTAAGCTATGGCGTTGCCAGTTCCCCAGTCCAGAGAAAGCATATGTGTGCATACTAACCCAGATCTTGGCCGTGGGATTGCTCATTGCCCTGCACGTACAGGAGAGAATATCCATCGTAGATCAAAGTAGTGCCAAATGGGCACAGGGGCACTTCAACAGACTGACTGTGCCGTGTCACGAGGAAGCCATGGTCCATGGAGGAGGGACCAGGAGGGCCAACCTGACCTGGGATACCATCAGGACCTGGGGGACCTGGGTATCCTCTGGGTCCTAAATGAAAGATAATAATAATATTATGGGTGGGTAAGACATGACTATAAAGGCAAACTATGTAAGTTCATTTACCAGAAGGTCCAATAAGCCCGGGTTCTCCTTTAGCTCCAGGATTGCCATCGTACCCAGGTACCCCATTTTCACCTTTAATTCCCTGTATGCCCATCAATCCTGATTTGGAAAAGGGTAATTAAAACAACCATTAAGCATTTCATTGAAGGACACCCTGTTTTATGCTGTTTTCTTAAAAACTAATGCATTTGGAATACCTTGCTGTCCTTTCTGTCCAGGGTAACCCTGTTGCCCAGGTAAACCTGGGGGACCCTGTGGTCCTGGGAAACCAATGTCACCTTTTACCAAGGTATGGGGTCCAGGAGGTCCTGGAGGGCCATCATTACCTAGAGTATTCAACATTATGAACAATGATATTTATTATTTAGCACACAGACATGAAAGAGTGCATCTCTCTGTTATCCAGTGTCATCCAGTCATAATCCAACAGCTCTACCCACAGAAGAATAACTTTATACAACATACCTTTGGGTCCAGGAAATCCTCTGTCACCAACCTCACCCTTGAAACCAGTTATTCCTGTTTCACCCTTTATTCCTGAGAAATGATCACCCTTTGAATTAGATGATGTTTGACTGGCACAGAAAGTATTCAAACAAATGTGACAAAATGAAGGCTGATGGGAAATGCAAAATGATAAAACTGCTTGAATTAAGCAACATAACACGAGAGGGAGTTTGTTATCACAATAACATCATGGCTGTGATTTGGTCGCAGGCATGAGCCGAAAGTCAAATGACTGGCGCTCGGCACTTCTAGGTATTTGTAGTTATGTAGGCCCTTCTAGTGCTAAGGCAGGGTATAGATTTGTTACCGTCACATACCAACAACTTATTGTTCTGGGCCTAATTTTTTGCATAAGGTATTGTCAGTATTAAAGCATACTCAGTATGAAATTCGGGTCTTCTTTGATTTATTTAAAAACAAATTTAACTGATTTAATTTAAAACTGTTGTATAAAAGCGATAGAACACGAGAGGGAGTGTGTTATCGTGAATAACATCACAGCTGTGATCATCAAAAAATCACAGACGTGATGCTATTCGCAATAACAAGCTACCACTTAGTGCTGGATGATATGACCTCCAATCAATATCACGATCAATTGAACACTTTACCTCGATTACGATAAATGAACTATTATTTTGTGTTTGGTCTTTTTTTCATAGTTTCAAAGTGTACAAATGCTGAACTGTTAAAACTGGGATATTTTTTCTAATGAAAGAGTACATATTATAATTTAAAATAACTGACCAAAGCACACAGATTAATTACTTATGGTTATTTATTGAATATTTCCTCCAATTGAAATCCTTTGTGATTTAGTAGGATGTGGCAGCAGTTTTTTTTTGTCATCTTCTTGAATCATTTTCATATTGTGTAGTGTTTGAAAAGAGAATTTTTAAAAAGTATTAACAGAATTAAAAAAAAAGACAAAGTCAGAATAATCGACATGGGCATGATTACGTAGGTTAATTTTTATGAATGTCGATTAATTGCCCAGCACTACTCCTTCTCATGTTCTATTTCTTAAGTACAGCATTTTTCATCTTTTCTATTTTGTACTGAAGAGATGCTTGCCAAAAGTAGAGACAAGTAAACAGGTAAAAAAAAATCACCATTAGTTATGTAACCATTTGTGTCTAATCGATTCATTCATAGTAGTCTTACCAGGGAAGCCAGGAACACCTTGAATTCCCATCTCACCCTTAGGTCCATTAAAGCCTGGTAAGCCATGCTCACCCTGAACAACACACACACACACACACACACACACACACATTATAAGATGCACTGCCTTGTTCATGCTGTTAATTAACGTTCATTTGTTTCATAATCTATTCAACTTACAGGTTGTCCAGTGAAACCTTTGTCACCCTTAAAACCCTGAGAACCCTGTGGGCCCTCGAAACCTTTGTCTCCCTTCTCTCCTTTGGCTCCAGGACTTCCTGGATCCCCTGCTGGACCTGGAACTCCAGTCTGCCCTGTAAATATGATATAGAAAAGCAACAAGAAAATGTTAAGTCTAATTAAAAATCAAAACAATAGACTTTAGTGAGTTTAGTCTATAGCATTGTTTGGCCTGATACAGACAAAAGTGTAACCTACAACATCTGTACTAAGCCTGTTATCAGCTGAATTCATTTTAAATGATATAATAACTTTTAACAAATTATACTGTGGCAAATCAGCTGCACAGAAAATGCCCAAATGACAGATAGAGGTGACAGTGGCAAGAAAAAGAAAGCAAGAAAAAGAACCAGACTCAACTGGGGAACCCATACTTCTCTGGGTGAAACCAAACAACAAATAAAGAGCTTAAAGAGCCCCTGTCTATAAAGGAAATCAAGCAGTACTGTGTATAATATCTGTGCTCGTAAGCTGTTATTGATTTACCTGATTCTCCTGGCTGTCCTTGAATTCCTTTATCTCCTTTAGGTCCCTCCATGGATGGCCCTGGTAGTCCTCTTTCTCCAGTTGAACCTTGAATGCCTTGAAAACCCGGCAGACCTCTGTCTCCTTTGGTTCCAGGAATACCCGGGCTACCAGACATACCTGGGGGACCTTGGCTACCTTTGTCTCCTGCAGGTACAATTTAAGAGTTTGAATGTACAAGATTTTTTCTTTGGTTTGTTTGACCAAATTCTATAATTCCTGTTGCCCCTCCAAGGTGGATTTGGTGGGTTTCCAAACTCAGTGCTATAATGGCAACCATGTTGTGTATTGAAATTTCAGAATGGTTAATGAACAAAACATAAGCCTGACAGAATGAACCAGTCCAGTGTTTCTATAGTCACACAGATCATGAAATGTTTCGGTGACATAATAACCGAAATTAAATTAAAGGACAATATCCCCAAAACCATGTACTCAAGAGGCTACTGGAAATTGAAAGGACTCTCTTTCTTATGCTTTCTGAATTAATAAGCAATGTGATGTACAGTGGTACTCAGTTCTCGGTGTTTGCTCGGAACTTAAACTTGTATGAGTCGAGCCGCATGATTCATTTTAGCCAAAACTCGATTCACGATTCATAGCAGCTAGCACCCTGAGTTCACCAATAGAGTAAGTGTTTTGCTTTTACTTTTCACTTTCAATCCATTACTCTCTAACTTACATGAGATTTTTCAACACTTTAGTATAAAATAAGATTTGTGTTAATGACTTTGGCCATTTGTAGGTTCATGTAAGTGATAATAATGTGCAATAGGCTCTGCTATCAATTCATGATACATTTATATGAAGAATTTGTCGGAACATATCCCCATCATTAATCAGGGAGAACCTGTACAATATAACTCCATTAATACATATAATGCCTTGTACAGTGTGTATTTTCTGGGGTTCTGGAACATTTACATTATTCCTATTGGGAAGCCTTCTGGAACAAATTAATGACGAGAACTGGGGTACCACTGTATATTAATTTTTAGCATTTATGATGTCAATTATATTCGATTTTGTTACAAAGCCCAACCTTTGCTTCCTGTAATTCCAGGAGATCCAGGAGTGCCTATACCAGGTACACCTAAAAAAGAGAAATCAAAAGGCAGTTAAATTCAAATCAACATATCTCTCTACACTGCATGTACAGGCATAAAACTTCAAGGTTTCAGAATGGCTTGTTACTGTGGATTGTCCAGACCTATAAATAGAAAAACTCTAAAACCACTTCATGACTATTCCACCGTTCAGCATTTAGCAATATTTCTAAGCAGACTGTGTGTTTTTTTTATTCATTCACCAACCTGGGTCACCCCTTTCTCCAGAGGATCCAGGAATACCATCTGTTCCTGGTTCTCCTTTCTCTCCTTGTGGCCCTCTTGAACCCTGAAGTCCTGGTTCACCTGCATATAACAACATGTATCATCAACATCACATATTTTAATAATGCATAATTGCAGGGGCGACACGGTGGCACAAGCGCTAACGCGGTCCCCACACAGCTCAAGTGTGTGGGGTACATACGGTGCTGTGCAAAAGTCTTAGGCCACCATTACATTAGATATACCATTGTTTTAGCAATGGTATAGTGACCATATCTCATTATTTTTCAGTCTTATTATAATACAGGACATTTGTATGCAGTATTTTAAAAATCAGCTTTTATAGGCTACAGTGGTAAGTATTTAATGTGATACCCCGTTACACTTGAGAAATAGCAGCATCTGGCAGCTTCACTGGGATGCCAAGTTTACCAATCTACAGTTAGAAGAAGCTTGATCAGGAAGAGACTACTTTTTCGAAAGGGGAATAGGGTGAAAAGGTTAAGATGTGCTAACGCTCACAAAGACTGGAATGAAGATCAGTGGAAAAGGGTATTATGGAGCTCCAAATCCAAGTTTGAAATTTTGGGTCGACGATAAGTTATGTGGTCTTTGTACCATTGCTAAAACAACACATCCAATGGTGGTCTTTTGCACAGTACTGAATGTCCTTCATTCAGTTTCCTCTGGGTTCTCCAGTTTCCTGGACTAGTATTCTGGCTAGTATCGATACAACCTTGTTCTTGTTATGAACAGCCATTGAATCTGATGTGATGTTATATAAATAAATAAATAATGCATAAAAGTACAACCCCAAATCAGAAAAAGTTGGGTCAGTATGGAAAATGCATAAAAAACACACACAATGTTTCTTATATTTACTTTTTTATTTCATTGCAGACAGTATGAACATGAGATACTTCATGTTGTTGCTGGTTAACCTCATTTCATTTGTTAATAAACATCCATTGCTGCATTTCAGGCAACACATTCCAAAAATCGTTGGAACGTTAAAGCATTTACCACTGTGGGACTGTGGTAGCCTAGTGGATAAGGTACTGGACTATGGACCAGAAGGTCCAGGGTTCAAATCCCACGTCTGCCAAGCTGCCACTGTTGGGTCCTTGAGCAAGGCCCTTCACCCACAATTGCCTGGATTGTAAGATTGTATCAATTGTAAGTCGCTCTGGATAAGGGCATCTGCTAAATGCTGTAAATGTAAATTTACCACTTTGTAATGTTCCTTCACAGAGGCACAGAGCACACCAAGCGATTTATTGTTTCAGGTATTATTTTGTCCCATTTTCCCTGCAAACACGTCTTAAGATGTAACAGAATGGGGTCGTCATTGTCTCATTTTTCATTTCAAAATTCTCCACACTTTCTCTATTGGGGACAGGTCAGAACTGCAGGCAAGCCAGTCCAGTACCCGTACCCTCTTCTCCATAGCCATGCCTTTATAAAGTGTGCAGCATGTGGGTTTGCATTGTTTTGTTGAAAAATGCATGGACGTCCCTAGAAAAGATGTCGTCTTGAAGGTAACATGTTTCTCTAAAATTTCAGTGTACTTTTCTGCATTAATGCTGAAATCACAGAAGTCCAAATGACCCTTGCCAAGGGCACTGACTCAACCTCATTGAATTGCTAAATGATATTATGCACTGTAGAGAGAGAAATATGAAAATCATGTCCAATCTTTCTTTGAGGAACATTGTTTTTAAACATTTCGATCATTTTCGCACACATTTGTTGACATTGTTGACTCAGCTTTTTCTGGATGCTGTTTTTGTACAAATCATAATAACAATCACAAGTTTGAAATCACATCACTATTTAGGTTAATTCATTACTAGCTCTAAATTGTCCCTGTCCCAACTTTTTTTGGAATGTGTTGCAGGCCTGCAATGCAGGATTGGATGTTTATTAACAAATGAAATGAAGCTGACCAGACAAAACACTAACTATCTTGGGTTCATATAAAAAGTAAATTTAAGAAACATTGTGTGTTTTTAATAGGCATTTTCCATACTGTCCCACCTTTTACTGATTTGGGGTTGTATAAACAGTTGGTGCCCAGGTGGCACCAAGGTCTAAGACACTAGCCCACCACTGCGGTCAGTGACCTGAATTCGAGTCCTGGCAGAGCTTTCCAGCCACGCCTTATCGAGAGCTGGGTGATAATGCCACAGCGATCCCAACCCAACCCTACCATGGACTGGTCGCCCGTTCAGGGTACATGCTCACCTGCTCACTGTGTATTCCCTGACTAGGATAAGTGGGGTTAAAACATGAACATAATATGACACGTTTACATATATTTATTTTTCTACCCACCTGGTCGTCCTTGAAGACCAGGCTCTCCTGGTGCTCCTGGTAATCCAAGTTCACCTTTGTGACCTGGGACGCCAGGGCTACCTGCTCGGGAAACAAAAAGATTTGCAATGTCAGGTGAAGTGCCTACAACTGACTGGCTAAGTTCTTCTAGTGTGGTTACTTCTAATGACATACTCCAGAATGTCTTGGTATATGCCTTAGGGGTGTGTGATATGTATCGTCTACGATAATATCATAATTGTTTTAATGACGTACGTGCTGACATTATCGAGTATGTCACTCATTTTGCAAACTAGTGATGCACGATATATCGGCGGCCGATATATTATTTGCCGATATATGGACTTTTTTCAGATATCGACATCAGTCCGATATTAGAATTTTAGCCGATATTATAACCGATATTACAACCGATATTTATAATATATTTACATATGAATATTTCTTTCATTTTTCTTTTGGCTGTTATTCATTAAACAAAATATCTGATGATGCTGACTGTATAGTTATGCATGCAGTTCTATTCTTTCTTGGACTTCTCAGTCTTACACATTTAATTGTTCTTGTTGCTGCCAGTACCAGTTCAGGACTTTAAAAAAAAAAGTTTCCTACCTTTTTCAAGGAAGGTTAAAAAATAAAATGGAATTAAACCATTTTTCCTGATTTAACTGTTTTGTTTATTATTTTATTTTATTGCAAAAATGATTTACTATACTTGAAATGCAGAAAATTTTAATTATTGGTTTTTAACAGTAATGTGCTAAAAATCAGTTATCCTATCGGCCCAAGAAATTCAATATCGGTGCATCCCGACAAAAATTTCTTTGGCAAAAGTGAATACACACAGAGGAATGAACTAAACTCACAACTTGTTGTTGCTGTTGGATAGTGAGAGTTAGGACAGTGGAGTTTGCTTGTAAGTTTAATTTTCTATTCCATTTGTATTAATACCGTATTTTTCGGACCATAAGGCGCACTTAAAATGCTTTAACTTTCTCAAAAATCGACAGTGCACCTTAAAATGCGGTGCGCCTAATGTATGAATTAATTCTGGTTGTGCTTTCTGACCTAGAACCGATTGTAGATGGTACACGGCGCTCATAAATATGTCAAAATGTTTTAGCACGACGTTGGTAAGTTACGAAGCTCACGGCCACCGTAGTGCGCAGCATCACGGAGTAATACGGTATGTGCTTCAGCGTTAGGGTACGTGCATTCATTCATTCATTTTCGAAGCGGATTTCAAACACAACGCTATCAGTCACGCAGTACAACATGGTCATAGAGCAGCTGCGAGAGAATTCAACATTAACGAATCAATGGTACGGAAGTGGAGGAAGCAAGAAGACGCCCTGCACCAGGTAAAGACCAAACTGAGCTTCTGACGGAACTTAAGAGTTTTGTTTCATTTCATGCGTCTTATAACCAGGTGCGCTTTATGTATGAAAATATACTCGTTACCAGCCGATCGTTGATATCGCGTCTTATAATCCAGTGCTCTTTATTGTCCGAAAAATACGGTACTCTCTAAATTGGTTTTGCTATTATTTACTTTAATAAATGTACTAAGAATAACTTCTGCAATGCTGGACTGTTATTTCATGGATCATTCTACATTCATAACTATCATCTACAAGACTTCATTTAGGACTGATACATTTAAAAAGCAAATCAACCCTTTTAAGCTACATTAACCGAAACATAAGCCAGAAACAAAACTTGCCTGGGTAACCAATTAAGCCAATGTCTCCTTTCTGTCCAGGAGTGCCTGGGATACCCGGGGTTCCAATGGAACCTTTCACTCCTTTTTGTCCAGACTCTCCAGGAAAACCAGATGGGCCGGCTTCACCCTGTGTACAGAAGATATGGGAAGAGAAATGAAATGCAATGATGTGATCTGATTTCAGCTTTTCTTTTTAAGCATGTAGTACCTTTTGCAAAAATGTGACGATGTGCATCGTAGAGCTGGATGGTGTCCCATGCATTCTGTTTATTAAGCATCTAATGCAATTGCATTTTTTGAACACCAGAGGGCTCCCGTACACATATAGTCTGTTCTGCAATTGGAAATTTGTTTTAAAAAAAAGATGAATTTGAGGTTGAGGATGTTTAAGGACTCAGTGAGCTTGTTTGTTTTACTTACTGTTAGAATAGCACGTTGTGTTTCAGTAGCCTTATAAAACTGTGCTTGAAACGCACTGTATAATGTTATCTCTCATACTTCTTCCTGTAAGTTATTATCGTTTCCGTTTCTTCTTCCACACATTTTGATTAATACAGTGGTATGAAAAAGTTTGGGCACCCCTGATAATTTTCATGATTTTAGTTTATAAATCATTGGTTGTTCAGATCAGCAACTTGAGTTAAATATATCATATAGCAGATGAACACAGTGATATTTGAGAAGTGAAATGAAGTGTATAGGATTTACAGAAAGTGTGCAGTAATTATTCAAACAAAATTAGGCAGGTGCATAAATTTGGGCACCCCAGCAGAAAAATTACATCAATATTTAGTAGATCCTCATTTTGTAGAAATAACAGCCGCTAAACGCTTCCTACAGCTTCCAGTCTGGATTCTGGTTGAAGGTGCTTTGGACCATTCTTCTTTAGAAACATCTCCAGTTCAGTCATCTTTGATGGTTTCCAAGCATGGACAGCCCACATTTTCAGTAATATTCATGTCTGGGGACTGAGATGGCCATTCCAGAACGTTGTACTGGTTCCTCTGCATGAATGCCTTAGTAGATTATGAGCAGGGTTTGGGGTCGTTGGCCTCGGTGCAACTTTGTCACTGATTCTTGAACATTGTTCTTAAGAATCTGGAGATATTAACTGGAATCCATGCGACCCTCAATTTTAACAAGATTCCTAGTACCTGCACTGGCCACACAGCCACAGGCATGATGGGCAACCGCCCCACCAAATTTGACTGGGGTTGGCAAGGAAGTGTTTGTCTTGGGATGCTGGTGTGTTCTTTTTCTTGCTCCTTGTTATGCCAAAATAACTCAATTTTATTTCATCAGTACAACCAGGCCACTTTATTCCAAAATGAAGATGGATTGTCCAAATATGCTGTTGCACCACCTCAAGTGACTCTGTTTTTGGGCGTGTCGCAGAGAAGAAAAGGCTCTTCTGCATTATCTCCCATACAGCCTCTCCTTGTGCCAAAGTGCGTGTATTGTAAGTTGACCGATTGGATGATGTTGAAATGAAAAACAGTGACACCATCTGACAGCAAAGATGAGGTTGTAGGTCTTTGGAGGGTGGGCTATCTGTTGGGCTTGACTATGACTGTTCTCACTACTTCGCATTCGGCCTCCTATCTGAGATTGTTCTTGGGTCTGCCAATTCGGGCGTTCCTTAAACTAGAACTGTGCCTGTGGTCTTCCATTGCCTCACTATGTTTCCTCACAGGGAAACTGACAAGCTGAAATCTCTGAGAGAGCTTTTCCCTTTCCGAACATGAGTTCAACAACCTTTGTTTCAGGCATTTGAGAGTTTGGGTTTGAGGACTCCAATGTTGCCACTCTGCAGGGAGAAGATGCAAAAGAGGAGAAAAAAATTCCAAGAGATGCAAAGAGAGAACAAACTTCCAATTGGCCCACCCTTATTAACACTTTCTCAAGTTGGATTCATTGTGTATGTAGATCAAGGGTCAATCAACTGTGAGCTTACAAAAACAAAGTTGTGTTCACAATAATTAGTGCTCAAGGTATTCAAATGAACAGGGGGCCCCCAAATTTATGCACCCTGCTAATTTTGTTTGAATAATTACTGCACACTTTCTGTAAAACCTATAAACTTCATTTCACTTCTCAAATATCACGGTGTTCATCTGCTATATGATATATTTACCTGAAATTGCTGAGCTGGACAACCAATGATTTATAAAGAAAAATCATGAAAATTATCAGGGGTGCCCAAACTTTTTCATACCACTGTAAGTCTCGAACCGCTTAACATACACACACGGTTCAAACACTGTTACCTACAGTGGCGGATTTTTTTTTCTCATTTTGTCTCTCATAGTTGAAGTGTACCTATGATCAAAATCACAGACCTCTCTCATCTTTCTAAGTAGGAGAACTTGCACAATCAGTGGCTGACTAAATACTTTTTTGCACCACTGTAGATAATCGCTCTGTGTGGTGACTTTTGGAGTCGATCCGATTTATTGTTTTTAATAGATGTGACTTTAAAGATTAAAAATCTCCCATAGAAATGCATTGATGAAATGTTCAGATTCAAATCCTAACCGACAAAATTCTAATTGTAACTGAAATCGATGATGTCACCACAGACCATTCAGTAAGACTCCATGACCTGTTATTACATCTACTGATACAGAAACATGTAAAAGTTTCCCCCCACACACCCTGCACGTGGCCAGATATATTGAGACATGGTTTCGCAGACTGGCAAAAGTATTGGGACTCACCCCTGCACACGGCCAAAAGCATTGGGACATGCTCCAACATGCAGCCAAAGGTATTGTGACACAACTCCGCACATGAACAAAAGGACTGGGCCACGCCCCCACACATGACTAAAAGTATTTAGACACGCCCCCGCACACGGCCAAAAGTATTGGGACATTCCCCCGCATATGACCAAATGTATTGGGACACACCTCCGCTTACGACCAAAAGTATTAGGACACGCGCCGGCACACGGCCAAACGTATTGGAATATGCCCCCGCATACGACCAAAAGTATTGGGACATGCCCCCCACGCGGTCAGAAGTATATTTACAGCATTTAGCAGACGCCCAAAAGTATTGGGACAGGCCTCCGCACGTGTCCAAAAGTATTGAGACATGCCCCCAAACACGGCCAAAAGTATTGGGATACGCCTCCAGACACGTCCAAAAGTATTGTGACATGCCACCGCACACAACCAAAAGTATTGGGGGCATGCTCCCACACACGGCCAAAAGTACTGGGACACGCCCTTACACACAACCAATAGTATTGGGACACACCCTGGCGAACGGACAATAGTATGGGAACATGCCCCCACAAACGACCACATATATTGGGACATGCCCCCTTCGCGGCTAAAAGTATTGGAACATGCCCCTGCATGTGACCAAAAGTATTGGGACATGCCCCCACACACGGCCAAAAGTATTAGGACACGCTCCCGCACACGGCCAAAAGTTTTGGGACACACCCTCGCATGTGACCAAAAGTATTAGGACATGCCCCTGCACACGGCCAAAAGTATTGGGACATGCCCCCCACGTGGCCAAAAGTATTGGGACATACCCCGACACACGGTCAACAGTAGTGTAGTGAATCAAATTTTAAGCAGAGTGTTTCGTTACACCCCTGTTATAATATATATGAAAAGATTCTATTCAGATTTGATGTCCATTTATAACCATTTATAACACCCTCTTAAATTACTGCCCTCTTAAATTATTGCTCGTCTCTAACCCATCAACTAATTTCCAAATGAATTGTTCTCTCAGCATAGTTTCTTTAGGGCTGTATGCCTGAACAACTATGATTCAGAAATTCAGTGTACAGACAGAAATATTGTACCTTCTCACCAGGAATGCCAGGAATTCCTATTCCAGGCAAACCTGCTACTCCTTTTTCTCCTTTTGGTCCTTCTTCACCCTTAAATCCATGATGTCCAGGTTGCCCACTCACACCCTTGGAGCCTTTTGGTCCAGATACTCCTGCAAATCCACACATCAATAGGACATTAATTAAATTAATATCATAAAAATATCACTGACAGCAAGCTTTATTAGTACCGTTATGTGTAATAAGGGCTATAATAAATGTCTTTGTGGTTAATTAGCGTAGTCCCACACTCAAATTCTCAGATACATCTCACCTTTTATTGAAGTCAATTCATTATAAAACAATTATTTACCAAGAAGATTACGGATTATGGGACACAGAAGTCCTGAAATATCAAATCCTCCACCAATGGTGGATTTTAGGTTCTTTTCTGTATTACTCACACCCACCTTGAGGGTAGGAAGGCACCGATCCGATATTAGGATAGGATATCAGTCCTGATAGTAACAGAATTAGCTGGATCGGATATCGGAAAATTAAGCCGATCCATGGGACCAATCCTTCACTTTAATTTTTCGACATGTGCTACGTGCTACGTGTATTTGTTTTACAAAGTTAGTAAAACAAAATATATTCAAGTCAAGTAATGTTTAAGACAATACTGATGCCTTAAGTCTATCCCACATGGTGAGGTATTTGGTTTATTAATTCAACAATGGTATCGGATCGTTATCGGATATTGACCGATATGCAAAATTTATGTATCGGTATCGGAACTGAAAAAGTCAGATCGGCACAACCCTACTTGAGGGTTACCAAAATGTCTATTTTAGTCTTATCTGATATTCCCAGCTCCAGTCAAAGTTTCCAGACTATCTACTGGAAGAGCCACAACATAGGTTGTTGGTTTAGTGTCTGATTGTGGATTTGAAGACTTGTTTCTTCTATCTCCTGCAAATCTAGAACCTTGATCCTTGAAGATACTTTGGTTTTCTAACCTGTTCCTTACTTTGTATCAGTCCAAAATTCACAGAATCCAATTCCAGTCAAGGACCCACAGGACATGCCCATGTTTATTTGGTTCATTGATTTCATCAAAAGGACCGATTTTGCTTTCTCAAAAAGAGCAGTGGCAATTCAGTTCATAGACAGGATCATTATTATCACTTATGGTAGAGAATAGTTCTACAAATACAACACGTGATGATTGTGATTTGATTTAAACATCAGCGGTGGTCAAGTTTTCTGAGGTACCTGGAATCCCCATGTCTCCTGTGCTGCCTTTAGATCCAGGCTGTCCATAAGGCCCTGGTTCTCCAGGAACTCCAGAGTCACCTTTCTCACCTAAAGTAGAGATTGAAACAGAGCAAAATCAGCAAAAATGTCTTCTTGAGTGAATAGTTTCCTCAAACGAATTAATAACTACATTAAAACAAAATCTGTACCTGGTTTTCCTGGTGAACCAGGCATTCCATCCTTTCCAGGCATTCCAGGATCTCCTGGTTCTCCTCCATACCCCCTCTCTCCGGTAGCACCAGGATCCCCTGTAAGTAAAGTTCACAAAGTTCATTTAATTGTCCAATATGGTTGTTTTTCCAGCATTGTGACATTGGAGATTAAAATCTCCAACCTCTTTCTCCAAGGTCTCCCTTCTCTCCCTTCATATGTTCCATATCCACATCAGTCATATTTCCAGGTGGTCCCTGAAGACCTGGATCCCCTCTCTCTCCCTTGGGACCCTGTTCACCAAACTCTCCCCTAACTCCAGGCAGACCAGGGTCACCTGCCAGGGTTAGAATTATTATAAATACATTAAAAGTGTTTCAGCTGTAGCTGTTAAATGTTTTACAACAAATAAAAGCAGATGATAAGTTTCAGTAAGGACCAACGCTGTACCTCTTGGTCCACTGATTCCTGGACCTCCTGAAAAACCTTGGTTTCCAGGTTCTCCTGGAAGTCCTATCATTCCCATCTCTCCCTTGATGCCTAAAAATGAATAAAAATGCAGGGGTGAGTATAATGACACATTAATACCAGCAGGAATTTCACTTCTTGCAGTGATGAATGAAAGTCATATTGCATCAGACAGCTCTTACCTCTCTCTCCAGGGAATCCATCTTGTCCAGGACGACCAGGTT
Organism: Ancistrus triradiatus; assembly: GCA_025084515.1. Classification (NCBI taxonomy): domain Eukaryota; kingdom Metazoa; phylum Chordata; class Actinopteri; order Siluriformes; family Loricariidae; genus Ancistrus; species Ancistrus triradiatus. The sequence goes on along the minus strand of JAJAGP010000288.1, from coordinate 55,649 downwards.
GCCCTGGCAACCCCCTAGGCCCTGGTGTTCCAGGTAACCCATGACTACCCTTCTCACCCTGAGGACCAGGCATTGCTGGGCCAACTAAACCTGGGAAACCTTTCTCTCCCTTTTCACCAGTCTGACCTGCAGCATCACAGACACATAGGAGCTGTCAGGTTTGGTTTGTCAATGAGTAGAATGAACAATGCAATGCACATACAGTACTGTGCAAAAGTCTTAGGCCACCATTAGATTAGATATACCGTAGTTTTAGCAGTGGTGTAATGACGATACATAATTATGTCTCTGTATTAGAATTCAACTAAAAAATACAGAAAATGTGTACGCATTATTAAAAAAACTAAAAAAATTAAGAAACAGGCTATAGGCTAGAGCGGCACATATTTACTGTTACCTCCCCTTACTCTGGAAGCTGCATCAGGATGCCAATTTGAGCCTTCTACAAACTGAAGAAGCTTGAAAAAAAAAATCAGGAATGGCCTTTCTGGAAGGGCAGCAGCCAACAAACGACTTTTTTGGAAAGCGAACAGGGTGAAAAGGCTAAGATAGAGTGGTGCTTGAACGTTTGTGAACCCTTTAGAATTTTCTATAGTTCTACATACATATATCCTAAAACATCATCAGATTTTCACACAAGTCCTAAAAGTAGATCAAGAGAACAGTTAAACAAATGAGACCAAAATATTATACTTGGTCATTTATTTATTGAGGAAAATGATCCAATATTACATATTTGTGAGTGGCAAAAGTATGTGAACCTTTGCTTTCAGTATCTGGTGTGACCCCCCTGTGCAGCAATAACTGCAACTAAACGTTTCCTGTAACTGTTGATCAGTCCTGCACACCGGCTTGGAGGAATTTTAGCCCATTCCTCCGTACAGAACATCTTCAGCTCTGGGATGTTGGTGGGTTTCCTCACATTAACTGCTTGCTTCAGGTCATTCCACAACATTTCAATTGAATTAAAGTCAGGACTTTTTACTTTTAACAAAACATTACCTTTATTCTTCTTTAACCATTCTTTGGTAGAACGACTTGTGTGCTTAGGGTCGTTGACTTGCTGCATGATCCACCTTCTCTTGAGATTCAGTTCATGGACAGATGTCCTGACATATACCTTTAGAATTCTCTGATATAATTCAGAACTCATTGTTCCAGCAATGATGGCAAGCCGTCCTGGCCCAGATGTAGCAAAAAAGGCCCAAACCAAGATACTACCACCACCATGTTTCATAGATGGGATAAGGTTCTTATGCTGGAATGCAGTGTTTTCCTTTCTCCAAACATAACGCTTTTATGTTAAACCAAAAAGCTCTATTTTGGTCTAATCCGTCCACAAAACATTCTTCCAATAGCCTTCTGGCTTGTCCACGTGATCTTTAGTAAACTGCAGACGAGCAGCAATGTTCGTTTTGGAGAGCAGTGGCTTTCTCCTTGCAACCCTGTCATGCACACCATTGTTGTTCAGTGTTCTTCTGATGGTGGACTCATGAATATTAATATTAGCAAGAGAGGCCTTCAGTTGCTTAGAAGTTACCCTGGGAACCTTTGTGACCTCGCCAACTATTACACGCCTTGCTCTTGGAGTGATCTTTGTTGGTCGACCACTCCTGGGGAGGGTAACAATGGTCTTGAATTTCCTCCATTTGTACACAACCTGTCTGACTGTGGATTGGTGGAGTCCAAATTCTTTAGAGATGGTTTGTAACCTTTTCCAGCCTGATGAGCATCAACAACTCTTTTTCTGAGGTCCTGAGAAATCTCCTTTCTTCGTGCCATGATGCACTTCCACAAACATGTGTTGTGAAGAGCAGACTTTGATAGATCCCTGTTCTTTAAATACAACAGGGTGCTCACTCACACCTGATTGTCATCCCATTGATTGAAGACACCTGATGCTATTTTCAGCTTCAAATCCCAGAGCTTCACATACTTTTGCCACTCACTAATATGTAATATTGGACAATTTTCCTCAATAAATAAATGACCAAGTATAATATTTTTGTCTCATTTGTTTAACTGAGTTCTCATTATCTACTTTTAGGACTTGAGTGAAAATCTAATGATGTTTTAGGTCATATTATGCAGAACTATAGAAAATTCTAAGCACCACTGTATGCCAAAGCTCAGAAAGACTGGAATGAAGATCATTGAAAAAGAGTATTATGGAGTGACGAATCCAAGTTTGAAAGTTTTGAGTCCAGACGTCAACAACATGTTATAAATGGTCATTATACCAATGCTAAAACAACAAATGTAATGGTGGACTTTTGCACAGTAGTCGGCATCTGAAAAGTTGCTCTTCGAATCAAGACTTACCAAAAGGACCCGGCTCTCCACGAGGTCCTATTGGTCCAGGCAGTCCAATATCACCTGTTCCCGGGGGGCCAGGTGGGCCTGCAAAACCTTGGATTCCAGGAAAGCCTCGGTCACCTGAAGATTAGAGTTCAGATGGATTGCAAAAATGTTAGTTCATGGTTAAAAAAATCATCCTTATAGTCATGCTGACCTTCTGGTGGAATGTTTAGGAATTAAAAAGCATTAATAATTACAGTCTGGGAGTGTTAGACGAAAATATTTAATTCTGTTAAATGCACCTGTTTTAATAAAAATGCAATAGTGATTACAGAACGATCCTGGAGTCAAATCATATACCACTCAATTTCACAGAACGTAGCATGGATGTTAGGCAATGCATACCTGTATTCACTTGTGTGGAGGACTACCTATTTCATTTCTGATATGTCCATCCCTGATGTTAAGTACTGAACATATGTGGTAACCAACCTATTCACTAACTAAGAATTTAAAGAAAGTCTAACAATGCTGGCAATATCACGTACCTTTTACACCTCGAGGACCTGGTGGTCCAGTCTGTCCCTCAGAACCAGGCACACCTGGCATTCCTTTATTACCCTTCTCGCCTGGAAAACCTTGTAGTCCTGGTTGGCCGATAGAGCCCTTTGGCCCTGGAAGGCCAATGCCAGGTTCTCCCTTTAAATTATAATACCAGTAAGTAAAAAGGCAGTCCTTTCTCAATGAAGGTGGAAAACTTCAGCATTTGCTGTATCACATTGCTGTATCACATTCAAACCTTCTGGCCTGGTGTTCCTGGACGCCCTGGAAAACCATCCTGGCCTCGGTCACCAGGCTCTCCTGGAAGTCCCGGTGCACCCGGTATACCGGAGTGACCTGAAAAGAGATAGAGAGATTTAATTTTCGGAAATTAACAAGTAACACTGTTATCATGTCACAATGTATTCAACATGATGTATATATGCCGAACTATAATGTACCTTTTGGTCCTGGTAAACCAGGATGTCCAATTCCTGGAAGGCCAGCGTCACCCTTCAGACCTGGAAATCCTGGCATTCCATGATCTCCAGGGAGACCCCGCTCACCTTAAGAATACACAAACAGGGATGGTTTAAGGGCACAGCTAATGACTGACCAGTTCTGTAGATCTCAGTTGTAATGCTTTCACTTTTTTTCTTTGCAGACAGCATATTTAAAGTACTGTCAAAAGTCTTAGGCCACCATTACTGGTTTCATTAAATAACGTACACCAATTTTTGGGTCCAGCCATATATAACCTAGTGTCAATGACTGGACCCAAAAATTGGTGTACGTTATTTAATGAAACCAGTGTTATAAATCAAAACATGAAACACAGAACAATGACCAGAAATAGTTTGGCTTTCACTGTACAGTTTTGGGAAACTAAAAAAAAAAATACTGTTAGCAGATGAATATGTTACCTTCAAATCCAGGTGTTCCAATTTCTCCTCGAAACCCTGGTGGACCTGGAGGTCCTGGTGCCCCCACACCTTTTCCAGGCTCACCTTTAGGTCCTGTTACAAAAATGGAATATAGTGTTAAAAAAAATGCAAGTATCTAATCATTCTTATATAGTGGAGAACAAAAGTATGAGACAAACAGTAAAAATGCTTGTTTGGATCTTTATAGAGAAGCCTTCATTCTTCAACATGATAATGACCAAAAACACACCTCAAATTTATGCAACAACTACTTATAGACCGAAAAGATCCTAAACAGTCACTGGACTTTAAACTCCACTGAGCATTTATGGGGACACTTGAAGACAGGGAGCCAAGCATTCAAGAACATCACCGCTATAGAATACTAAGCCTGCCATTAATTAAAAGGATTTAATTTTATTTGTTTGGAATATGCTTCATGAAGCCAGACTGTCCAGCTATTAAACAAAAATGTTTGGTGTCCTATCAATACTTTTGGCAGGAGTAGTACAGTACGGTGGTACCTCGGTTCTTGGCTTTAATTAGTTCCAGAAGGTTAATAATTAATTAAATGCAAAATAGAAGCATTTTCTCTAATGGTCTCAAAGTTTTCACCTCAAAAATATTTCCTAAAATGGATTAACAGGATTATATATATGTATAAATATGGATTATTAGGATCTTGGTACACTTGCCTGGTACTCCTTGCCTTCCTGGTTCACCAGGTGTTCCTTGACTGCCCTTCTCTCCAGGCTCTCCTGTCTGACCAAAACCTGGAGTACCTGGGGGTCCTCTCTCACCAGGGAGCCCAGTGGAACCAGGATTTCCGTCCCGACCACGATCGCCTTTAATACCTTCTCTAGCCTTTTCAGAAAGATTGTCTTTAAGTTAGAAATACAAATATTCTCCAATGTGGTACCCGCCAACATAAAGAAACTACACATATCCATGAAGACCACTGTCCTATGTAATGCTTTGCACTTATTTTTGTTTATTGAGACACACAAATTGTTAGCACTTACTGGTTCTCCTTTGGGTCCAGGTTGGCCTGGATATCCATTCCTCCCTGGAAGTCCCTCATTACCTGGCAGTCCTCTACTGCCAGGAGCACCTGGAAAGCCCCTATCTCCTTTCTCTCCTATAATGCTCTCACCAGGCTCACCTCGTGCCCCTGGAGCACCCATCAAACCTGGGGGGCCATCTTCTCCCTGTAGTTAAGGAACAATATGAAAGAGGATGAAGGATGTAATGGTACTTCGTGACACAATGCATCGCAATGCAAAAATGGTACTATATGCATCCAACTCGACGATGCACATCGTAACGTTTTTTCATCACGTTGGATGATGTGTTCTTGTTTATTACACAATCTGAAGTAACTCCATATTTTGAACATCAGAGGGCGCAATGAAAAAGTCATGCTCACAGAAGCACACACATTCTCAGTGAGACTACTCATTTCTTTTAATTGCAGGGGACTAATTGCAACTGAAGGTTCTTTCTGTTGAAATATTTATACAAAAAGTTTGAAAAGTTATTTTTCAGAAATAAAAAAGGAATGTAACTAGGTTATTTAAGATATGATGAAGCTACAACAGAGCATGTTGTTTCCGATTTTAAACCTCTGATTCAAGTCATTTCTTTTAATTGCAGGAAAGGCTTTTTTAAAAACTTAAGAAAAATGTGCATTGTTTTGCACTGTTTATACTTCAGTAATTAAAAAAAGAATGTATTTTATCTAATGTAGATTGAGAATATCAAATCTTGAACTCTTGTGAACAGGGGTGGGTAATGGAAAGGACTTCACGATATGATATGCATCACGATATATTGTGATATTCCACACAGTTCACTGAAAATATAAAAACTGAAATACAAGTTATGATATACAATCTGACTTGTCTTAATACATCACATCACACTGATAATTCAGCGGATGAATTCAGTGGACAAACTGAATTCAAAAACACCATACTGCGACATCTACAGGAGCGGAGATTGTATTTTACACCCCATTTGAAAAACAATTTCTTCCAAGAAAAAAAGATATTGTGAGCTGAAAATCTGTGTAGTATATCAGGAAAATAAATATTGCAATATATAGCTGCATCAATTTTTTTGCACAGCCCTACTTGTCAATCAAATCGTTATCGTTACACTCCTACTGATAAGTGATTTGTATTTAACTTTTGTATTTAAATTTTAGATTAATTTTGTTAAAATCACCTGCTTAAATCGCACTAATTTCATTAATTTGTAGACTGTGTTATTTCCAGAACTATTCAAAGCAGAAATGTGATTTTGTGTGAATGAGGACCCCAGATGATCCAGAAATCTTCACCACTTACAGTGCCTCCAGGAGCTCCAGCAAGACCAGGCTGACCCTTATCTCCTTTAATCCCTGAAGCTCCATGGGGACCTGATAACAGAAATGTTATTCTAATCATTCATGTGTATGAAATCAACCAACAAGTAGCAATAAATATGTTAAAACATTAAATACTGTATTAATAAGAAAATTCACCTAACATAATCAAGTCACATCACATGTTCATGTCAGTCCATGTGCAGCAACAAGAAAACAAAACCCAAACCATTTCTGTTCTCCTGTATAATGACCTTCATTTATTTAAGACGCTTCAAATTGCGTTTAAAATAAGATAAAGCCAATTCTCCCCCAAGTTTCACTAATATTGACCAATATAATATTTCACCAAACTCTACAACCACTCAAACATCTATTAAGGAACCAAGTACTAGTTTTAAATACAGCAGCAACATCAGCAGCAGCACTTTTTGCCCACATTTTTAATGTCATGGCCTTATCTCAGAATTCACTGAGCAAAAGTGGAAGTGCTCCCTGGGTAGGATGGCAGCCCATCTCAGAGCTTGACAGGGGTCGCTGTTGCAATGCCAAGGGATGATCCCCTGTCTGGCATTGTTGCTATTAGTATTAAGTGCCTGGTGGTGACTTCTTACTGGGTTGGGCTTCACATGCAGGGAAAGTTGGCTGTTTCTGAAAGAGGGGAAGTCAGGCAGGGATCACCCCCTGACATTGCAACAGCGACCCCTGTCAAGCCCTGAGATGGGCTGCCATCCTACCCAGAGATCACTTCCACTTTTGCTCAGTGAATTCTGAGATAAATCCACAAAAAGAAAGAAATGATACTAAAATAAAGAGCTCACCAGTAAACTAAACAGTGTATTGTTAATTTAATAATATTTTTCACAGGTCTGCGTTCTAATTCAATTGGAGTGATATATCACAGTGTTATATGCACTATACTGCTGAATTAGTTCAAACCAGGAGCGTTGACAGGGACATTGTACCAGGGCTCAAACTCAGGAATGTTGAGTATAAGCCCGGATTTAATTTTTAACATTATAACTAGCATTAGATTTAATATTAAACATTAAAGTGCTTATATTCTTTTTAACGTAACAGTCAAAATCAGTGTAGTTCTTAGACCGCTGCAGATGTCCCCTTTTAAAATTTTCAATGAATAAGAATTGTGCTTTGAATGTAATAAGGTGCCCTAGGTATAAAAAAGTATCAAAATTAACTATCTAAACATTGCAAAATTCAGCAGAGGATTCCTTGCACACCTAGAAACACCCCTGGTGCGAACTGTGGTCTCAGATAAGAAAACTTCTAATAAACAACTAAGTAATCAGCCCTTAGAATGTCACAAGGATAAATTTATGATCTATTTATTAACTGAGATAGTAATAAGCTGAAAATATATGAAATATATTCATTTATGTGATGCTTTTTATTGGGAAGTGACTGTAATAAGTCTTAACACCTTGTGGAAAGGTGGTTTTTTTGCACTTTTTTGCCTTTTTTTAGTAGAAGGGGGCCATGGTGCTTGATCCTTGTGGTGTTGGGGCCAAAGCATGTACCATACATTTCATTAACTAAAAATAAAACAGTGAAAATGAGATGCTTGATTAAAATGAAAGAATAAGTGAAGGAAAAAAGCAGCAAGACTACACTTTATGCACAGATAACAGACAGGATAGACAATCAAGATATACTACATTACTGTATTATCAAAGATTAAAGTAGGGTTTTAAAGATGCCAACACAATTCAGAAATTTTCCCATACAAAATAATGGAAGTAGGCTCCTGCTGGCTGATTATTCAATATCCCTAACCATTTTCTGAAATTAGGTATATATTCAAATAGGACTGTAACTCAAACTATTATAAACTATGTTTTCCAAACCTTGAAATTCAGTAAATCTTTTCAGCCTCACCTTGCTCTCCTTTTGGCCCGGAAGGACCACGTAAACCTGGAGTTCCAATAGCAGAGCATTCTGTACAGGTGTCACCTTTGTCACCTAAGAGAAAGCAAAACAATATTATGAAGCAGTATTTAGTGGTGGTGTGTGGTGGTGTGTTAGTGTGGTACGATTGGGTCAGACACATACATCAAAATGTCAAATCCATGTTTTGTCTTGAATTTAACAAAATTCATCCTGATTGGGAGTCTGAGGGGCATGAGCCTATCTCAGATGTCAGGCCATAGATGAGCATGAGCCACTCCATCGCAGTCCTGGCTAGGGGTCACTGTTACAGCTGCTGTGGTGGGATGGTAAGTTGTCGCCACGCCACCTGATGTAACTATTTTATAGTTTGATAAAGTGGTTTATGATCTAATTTAACTGTTATCCTTTATTTTTTTTTATTGAATAACGCATAATGTGGTGTGCATTTATAAAAACAAATAAAACAGCTTTACTTCTTTCTCAACTTGATTTTTGAATTACTTTGCCAGCCTCATTTGTCACTTGACTTAAACTGCTCTCTCGGCTTTGTAAAATACTTTAACTTTTACATTATTTCATTTTCTTTTACACTCATTTGTCTTCAGTGTTTAACTTTTGCAAATCCCTTTTTTATTTCCATCAAGCACACACACCTAAATACCATATACTATCTGTGCCACTAAAACAACACAACAACCAGCTCCAGCATTTGACGCACTTAAGTAGCCTGCAAACAGGGCTCCTCTGCTGCCACCTGGTGACAAAGAAGTAACAGAGCAGGCCACATTATACCCAGTACTTTTAAAATTAAATATTTGTATGCCTCTGTAAAACTGTTACAGTCACATTTTAATCGGTTTATTTTTAGACCATAAAATATATAATCATAAATATATTTGACTTTCTTGTTTGCATTGTTATAGAATATTAAGCAAAAGTAATTTTAATGATGTGACATTTAATAGATGGTAAAAAAAAAAGCAAGTTTCACATTTCTTCCTGGTCGGGTTTTGTCTTGTCTAACCCTTCCTAGACTTTTTCTTGCCCATCAATGTCCTGTATCTGTTTTCTCTTTGGTGTACAGGTAGTCCTCGACTTACGACGTTGATCCGTTCCTACGTCGCGTCGCAAACCGATTTTCGGTGTGAGTCGGAACATACGTACATACTCTACGTAAATAACATACTGTAAGCACTTATCCTGTCCTAACACCTATCCTAACACAGTAATTATCAAAAAACGAGCCGCGTAACCGTGTATTCTTCTGCCGCGCACACCAAACACGAAGTTCGCGTTATGACGTTTACGACGCAAAACCACTTAAGTCGAAACAAGGCTTTATACAGTAAATGGGAGATGCGTGGTAACCACGAAACGTCGTAACTCGAGACCATCATAACCCGAGGACTACCTGTATGCTATATATACTGTATACATCATTGGGTTCATTGTGTGAGTATCATGGTATCCCTCATGTTAGCTCTGTGTGCTTCTGTCCTTTGTCAGTTTCATATATAGTTCCTTGTTAGGCTTTGTCTCTGTTAGCCTCCTAGCCTTGTAGCCTCATTTTCCCAGAAATCAACTCTTTTAAGTGAGTGATTGAGAGAGAGACACACACATATAGTGAGAGAGTGACTAAAAGAGCATCCTGATTGTCTCTCTGTGCTTAGTAGACCTATGAGATTTCTCAGTGGGTGGGGCTTAAGAGTCTGCTCCTCTCTTTCACTGTCCATCAATTTAGTTTAGTGTCACACAGCGCTATGGCATAGTGTTAAAAAGAGAAAGCAAAGAAAAAATTCACTAGATACTAGTTGGTCCCTGCACCATTTGTGACTTCTACTGCCCATGGTGGGTTAAATGACTGTAAAAGACATGTTGAGGTGAGTTTAACAGGGTTCACTCATTCATTAACATTGCTCACATTAGTTAAACTACCTGGCTAGATGTTAAGGAGCTACTCTATCCACTCTATCCAAGCTGAAGTTAAATATATATTAAATACAGAGTTGAATCAGATATGTTTAACGGATGTCTTGTAAAGTCATTGACAGAGACTGCTATGAGACCAGGGTCTGGGGTTGGGGTCTTAAGGCTTCCTTCCTGAATTTTTTCTAGTTTTTGCAGGGTGGGGTGTCTGTATCTGCACGAAAAACATGGCCCTGTTTGCAGGTAAGCCATGTTTAGCTAGCGTTATCCAATTCACTTGGTTGTATATGTCACATTTGTCTAAAAACGCACTTGTGTTTACATCCAGCCTCTGATTCTTCTGTAGCTTACTTGCTGCACATGACAATTGGAAGTGTCCTTAAAATATAAGTGAATCTATATTTACTGTAGAATCCTTTTTTCTTTTACGATTTATCGCTGAGTAGTGAATAACTAAACAGTGAATCATGCAATTACAGAGGCTTTTTATGGAATAAACTTTTATGGTGACCACAACCTGGTGTATTTATATATATTCTGTCCTCAAATACCTTTCTGTCCCACTTCTCCTTGCAACCCAGGAGGCCCAGGAGGGCCTGGTGTTCCTTTAACCACCTTACAATCCTCACCTGGAGAGAGATGAAAAGGAAGGCACAATTACATGAATTCAACTTGAAGAACATAGTGTCTTTAATATATTGATTCTTGATGCAATTACTAATCATCACCAGTATGACCTTGTTACTTTCATATATACATTCTTTTAGTATTTTAATTTCTTCACCTATTATAGTAAATAATCAAAGACTGACTGGCTGCACTTACTTAGTGGTCCTGGAGCTCCCGGTGGGCCTGGAAATCCATCTGCTCCCTTCAGTCCTCTGAGAGACACTCCATCAGCACCTTTGTCTCCCTTCTGGCCGATCTCGCCAGGAAAACCTCTTTCTCCAGGAGGACCCAGAATGTTCCTGCCTACAACCAAACAGAGGCAAACAGACACTATGAGACTTTATTTTTCAGGGGAGGGCATGAAAGCTTGAGGTACAGATGGCATCCTGTCAGTCGACTGTTCCGTGGTGCCACCCCTGGTCAGGCATGCACTCTATAGACCCAGTCCTTGCAACTTGAAGACTCCAAGGAAAGGGCAAATCCTTTGTAAGCAAGGACGGAAACCGGATTCAAGGAACCCATCTTCAACAGACCACAACAGAGAAAGGATATGACCAAGACCAGACCAAGGAGGCTTAGTATTGGGAACCAATTCTCTACCAACTGAGCCACTCTGGTTTATAGAAAATCTCTGGAGAGGTGAGGTTTGTCAGTTGGTTTGGAGTGGCATACTGAGGCCCACCTCATCACATCAAAATTTTGTTGCACCCCCTTTGGGAGAAATTACAGCTTCCAAAACTTTCATTGTGGCAGCTACGTTTTCTACAGTAGTTCTGCTTAAAAATCCTCCTCCTTTATACTCCTCCACTGTCCTTGCAAAACAGTTCAGGAAAATTCTTCAAAATCTACTGACATATTTGTAGTAATGAAGCCTGAAGACTGAACATAATTCTAAAACCATCATATTCCCCCGCCCCCATTCTTCCCTCTAGCTACACAATATTTCCATTGCCCATGGCTGCCTCACAACCCCAAAGTACAACTCCATCTCCATGTTAAAGAGCTGACAAGGTGTTATTTTTCAACAGTTCATCTTTATTTTCTCAAACAGACCATTTTGAATCTCACAAGGTACAATCCAAGCAATTATGGGTTAAAATCCTTGATCAACGCCTCAACAGTGATACAGTGGTATGAAAAAGTTTGGGCACCCCTGATAATTTTCATGATTTTAGTTTATAAATCATTGGTTGTTCAGATCAGCAACTTGAGTTAAATATATCATATAGCAGATGAACACAGTGATATTTGAGAAGTGAAATGAAGTTTATAGGATTTACAGAAAGTGTGCAGTAATTATTCAAACAAAATTAGGCAGATGCATAATTAGGGCACCCCCACCAACAAAAAAATGACAATCATATTTTAGAAAAAAAGATCCTCCTTTTAGAATAAAATAACAGCCGCTAAACGCTTCCTACAGCTTCCAGTCTGGATTCTGGTTGAAGGTGCTTTTCGACCATTCTCTCTTTAGAAACAATCTCCAGTTCAGTCAGGTTTTGATGGTTTCCGAGAATGGACAGCCCCACATTTTCCAGTAATATTCATGTCTGGGGACTGAGATGGCCATTCCCACCCCCCCCCCCCCACCCCCCCCCGCCCACCCCCCCCCCCCCCCCCCCCCCCCCCCCACCCAAAACTTTTCCAGAAAACGTTGTAACTGGTTCCTTCCTCCTTCCCTCTGCATGAAAGGCTTTATTAAAGATTTTTTGGAGCAGGGTTTGGGGGGTTCCGTTTGGCCCGTTCCGCCTCTCGGTGCAACTTTGTCACTGATTCTTGAACATTTGTTCTCAAGAAATCTGGAGATATTAAACTGGAATCCATGGCGACCCTCCAACTTTAACAAGATTCCTAGTACCTGCAACTGGCCACACAGTCCCACAGCATGATGGAACCGCCACCAAATTTTACTGTGGGTAGCAACGTGTTTTTGTCTTGGGATGCTGTGTTCTTTTTTCCGCTCCTTGTTATGTCCAAATAACTCCATTTTAGTTTCATCAGTACAGTACACAGCACTTTATTCCAAAATGAAGCTGGATTGTCCAAATGTGCTGTAGAAAACCTCTAAGTGACTCTGGTTTGTGGCGTGTCTGCAGAAAAGGCTTCTTCTGCATTACTCTCCATACAAGCCTCTCCTTGTGCAAAGTGCGCTGTATAGTTGAACGATGAACAGTGACACCATCTGCAGCAAAAGATGAGGTTGTAGGTCTTTGGAGGTGGTCTGTGGCTTGACTCTGGACTGATCTCACCATCCTTCGCCTCTGCCTATCTGAGATTTTTCTTGGTCTGCCACTTCGGGAGTTTCCTTAACTAGAACTGTTGCCTGTGGTCTTCCATTGCCTCACTATGTTTCCTCACAGTGGAAACTGACAGCTGAAATCCCTGAGAGAGCTTTTTCCCTTTCCCCTGAACCATGATGTTGAACAACCTTTGTTTCAGGCCATTTGGAGGAGTTGTTTTGGAGGCTCCCCCTGTTGTTGCACTCTTCAGAGAAGATGCAAAGAGAGCAAAACTTCCAATTGCCACCTTAACACTTTCTCATAGTCGGATTCACTTGTGTATGTAGATCAAGGGTCAATGAGCTTACAAAAAACAAATTTTGGTGTTCCAATAATTAGTGCTAAAGGTATTCAAAATCGATTAAATGAAAAGAGGTGCCCAAATTTATGCACCTGCCTAATTTTGGTTTGAATAATTACTGCACACTTTCTGTAAAACCTATAAACTTAATTTCACTTCTCAAATATCACGGTGTTCATCTGCTATATGATATATTTACCTGAAATTTCTGAGCTGGACAACCAATGATTTATAAAGAAAAATCATGAAAATTATCAGGGGTGCCCAAACTTTTTCATATCACTGTAGCTTATTTTATTTATTTCAAATTGTCAAATACAATAAATAAACACTGCATTTAATTGAGCATCAATCTGTCATATTTGACAGATTGATAACTAAATCCAGTACTATGCAAATGTCTTAGGCCTACATTAGATTTGTTGTTTTTACATTGATCACATATAACATGTGGTGGACAATTGGTCCCAAAAATTTCAAACTTGGATTCAGCACTCCATAATACTTTTTTCCACAGCTCTTCATTCCAGTCCTTGTGAGCTTTAGCACATTGTATCCTTTTAATCCTGTTCTCTTTCCAAAAAAGTGGTTTCTTGCCTGCTACACTAAAAGACCCTTCCTGATAAAGCTTCTTCGGACTGTATGAGGGTCAGCTTGGCACTTAGCTGCCAGATGCTGCTATTGCTCAAGTGCAAAGGGAGATCAATATCTACTTGTCAATGTAGCCTATAGAAGCTGTTTTTTGATGATTTGTTTTCAGTTTTTAATACTGCATACGACCTTCCTGTATTTTCTGGCTGTATGCTAATGAAGAGACTGAGAAATAATTATAGATGATAATTATACAATTGCTAAAACAATATCTAATCTAATGGTGGCCTAATACTTTTGCGCATGTATGTTACTTGACCAGCAGTGGAAAAAACTTTTGCTGAACACTGTACAATTTAAGAAAGCTTTAGCTTTTGACTTTAAGATTTGGAAATTGATTTATCATCAAATTACTGCTCTTACCTGGCAGACCAGGAGAACCAGGAAATCCCACGTCACCTGTGGAAAAAGATGACATTTGACACTTATCCATAGTGTCTTACAACTGGTACAATCATTCAATGAGCAATCCAAGCAACTGCGGTTTAAGTGACTTGCTCAAGGCCCCAGCTGTGGCAGCTTGGAGGTCCTGGGCCTTGAACCTCAGACCTTCTGCTCACCCTTCTGCTAGAACTGCACCACTATAGCCCATTACATGTTAGTCTATTATAATGCCATATATCTAAAGGTGTGTACAATCTTTCAATCCAAGCAATTGTGGGTCAAGGACCCAACAGTAGCAGTGGGATTTGAAGCCAAAAGGCCACAAGCAAAAATGTAGCCATCAGATAGATACATAAGACACAGACAGACAGTACATTTACAGCATTTAGCAGACGCCGTTATCCAGAGTGACTTACAATTGATACAGTCTTACAATCCAATTGTGAGTTAAGGGCCTTGCTCATGGACCCAACAGTGGCAGCTTGGCAGAGGTGGGATTTGAACCCTGGACCTTGTGGTCCATAGTCCAGTACCTTACCCACCAGGCTACCACAGTCCCGCATGCCCTGAAGAGTACTACACCCACTATATAGGTTGTGATGAGTATATATGAATATAACTTGCTTAGTAAGCATAGTATTAGATACAGCAACTTATTTCATGCTTACCCTTCTCTCCTTGTGGTCCAGGACCCCCTGGAAGACCAGGAGGGCCAGGTCGACCCTCACCCTTTAGGAAAAGTCACATTGTAAGAATATCTTTGGCAGATATTAGGGAACAATCCAGATCCAGTTCATTTAATGGAATTTGTTCATTAAAATGCTACAAGAAATGTAGACGTGCAGACCAAAAAAACTGCATGAAACAATATGGTTGGCCACTTACATATGCTGGAGGTCCTCTCTCTCCCTTATCGCCCTTATTGAAAAAAGGTACACAATGTATAAAAAATGCACACAGACACACAAAGCAAAAATCTTACTCTTAACGTATTCTTATAACATGTTGCATGGACTTACTTTGAAACCCTCAAACCCAGGAAAACCAGCTACCCCCTTTTCCCCCTGTAGAGAAAAAAGACATTATATAACACATAACATGTATTTGTTGCTTACATACTGGTCTAATCTACGATTACAAACTGTAAACATGTAAACTGAAATTGTATAACAAATACAATGGAACTTCGGAATTCGCATGGTTCTTCACACTCAAACAATTCGGACATGAAACGGTCCGTTTGAATTTTTGTTGTCCTCAAATTCGAAAAAAAATCCTACTCTGAACATCGCCACCCTAAATAAACATTCAGTGATGCAATCTTCTAACCACTATAAGACCCCAAAAAAGAAGGCGGCATATTATGTATATTTTATTATATAAATTTATTATTAGGTATATATTTATTATTATTATTATTATACAATTTATTATTATGTATTCATATATTATGTATATGTATATAATATCACATAATATAATTTACTTATTTCATGTCTTTATATTTCAATTATTTCATGTATTAATTGCTTATTATTATTGTATGACATTCCTTTGCTTTATTCATGCTTTTAATTAATTACATTTTAATTACATTCGAATATAGGCGTAAAAACAATAATTTGGGGAAATGGATTAATCCTATTTACATTACTTCTTATGGGGAAATTTGATTCTGACTTCAAACAAACCAGAGTTTGACCGGTCTTCTGAAACAAATTAAGATTTCCAATGTTCCACTGTATGCAAACGTACCTTAAGTCCAGTTTCTCCATCTTTTCCTGGCTTCCCCTAAAAAGAAAAAAAAAGTCAAATTAAATCAAACTCTGTATGTATTGGTACACTGTGTAGCCTACACCTGCCCTTTCATGACTGGAGCTTCCCTGTATGGAAATCAGACACATGACCCCAGCACATGAGTGCAGCACAAAATCAAGCGAGCAAGTTTTCTTTTTTCAATGTGAATCCATATTAGAATGGGAAAATTGAGTGATCTGAGTGGCTTCCAAAAAAGTGTGGTCAAGTGTGGTCAGGTGCCCACAGTTCAGCCTGGTAGAGGAGTACTGGGGTGGAGAATGTTTTCTTGGCACACTATGGGTCATCTGCTACTAAGTGTGCCAATTGTGCTACTACCAATTGTGGCTGACCAAATTTATCTCTTCATGGCAGCTGTTTAAAGTATAGGAGAAGCACAATTTCAGCAGGACAATGTATCATGCCACAAGGGCTTTATAGTCCCAAAATGGAACATGCCAGTGAGTTTTCTTTGCTTCCCTGGCCTTCCCAGTAACCAGAGCTTAATCCTATAGAACATATCTGGGACGAGGTAGAACAGGCTGTTCAGAGCATCAGTACCTCCATCTAATCCTGACTCCACGGGTCAATATTCCTGAAGAACGATTTAAACATCTAGTGGATTCCATGTCACAATAAATTGCTGCAGTTCTGAAGGTGAAACGAGGTCCAACATGATACTAGATGGATCAGTGTACAGTATGTACTGTGTATATTTTAGATTTGTGAGCATGAATAGCAGCATTTGTTGTGACAGATACATCATATAATGAAACTGAACCTGATACTCACTCTTGGTCCTGGAGGGCCTTGTTCACCTTTCATCCCTGGACGAAACTCTGAGCACTGGTCATAGACGGAAAACACAATCATTCAATTAACACCAGGTTTTCTTTACAGTATGCCAAACTATGTTTTAGACTAGAGGTGGGCGATATGGTACAAATATTATGTCACAATAATTCAAGACATTTTCACGATACACCATATTTATCACAATACATGTGATCGCCAAAAAGTGCATCAGTAGCTACACACAAACTATTCGTACAAACTACTCTTCAAATTTTATCCCATACTTGGTAAAGGGATTTTTATTCAAAATGTGCTGTATTTCATCCAATTAAACAGGACTAATTTCTCTCTTATTAATGAAGCAGTCAATGGGTCAGTGTTCTTTATTAAGCACTGACTATAGCCTCGATATGCTCAGAGAATAATATCGCCTCTCACGATAACAAAATGTATCACGATACGATAAAATATCGTCATATTGCCCACCCTATTTCAGACCTCCACAAGCAACAAGTGCAAGCCTTAAATTAAATGTTTGTATCACTCCTATCACTCACAACTTCTCCCTTTTCTCCTTTGTCACCTCTCTCTCCCTACAAACAAAGGAAAAACAAAGGGCTTCAACTCTGGCAATGTTACTGAATTGACAAGGGTATATTCTAAAAAACATCTCTGTGGAAAAGTCTGTGGAAATACAATCATGAACAAAGACTTACTGCTGGTCCAGGTATCCAATTTGCCGGATATTCTCCAACTGCCAAGGTGGTTCCAGGAGGTCCTGGTGGGCCTTTGGTGCCAGGTTCACCCTGGTAAGTATTAAACAAGATGACACAGTCATTTATATTGTATCATTAGGAGTGTATGTAGATAAGCAGACAGATGGATAGCTATTAGCTGCAATAATAATCTTAGCTGTGGAATCTCCTCTGCATAAATGTGAGTCTGATGAGCATTAATACTAGATGCATAGATCTGGAATTATTATGGAGTTCAACTCTGGGTTCTCTGACTTACCTTGTCACCCTTCGGACCAAGGAATTTAACTCCCTATTGTGAAAATAAAAGTGTTATGGATTAAATATCGACAACAATCATTTAATAATAGCCAAGTACTAAAATGAACACCTACTGGTGCGCCAGGAGGACCGGGTTCACCAGTAAACCCCTGAAAAGAAACGTCAGGAAAATGTGATTTGATATGGAGGTTTGATTCTACATTACGTGCCATTCAGGTACATTTTGATGTTGATGCAGTTAGTATATTTACATCCTTTGTGGCTTTGACAGATTCACTCTAAAATGATTCTCTGATTAAATACAGTCACTCACTCGGGGTCCTGGTGGTCCAGTTTGCCCATATTGTCCTTGAAGCCCAGGAAATCCAGGCAATCCCTTATAGATGAAAGAAGCACTATAAGTACTGTTCTGGTTCACATACTTGAAGCAAATGCACACAGATGCAAAGCCGTATTAAGGCTTGCACTTACTTTTGGTCCTGCTGCCCCTGGAACACCTCGATCTCCTTTTTCAGGAATAATATTGCTTTCACCCTGATCACCCTGAGAGAGAAAAACATGGTTCATTGTAATAATGAATGACCATAAACTAGATGTAAGGGAGTGGTAATAACCAGAAAAGAGACTGTTGTGCTAGTATTAGATGTAAACTAGGGATGTAGTCAAGACTAGTGCTGGGCGATAGGACCTCTAATCAATATCACAATTAATTGAACATTTTACCTCGATTACGATTAATGAACAATTATTTTGTTGTTATGGGTTTGTATGGGTTTTTTATTGCCCTCAGAGTTCACTGGTTCGACTATTATCTATTTATGGTTATTTACTGAATATTTCAGCCAGCTGAAATCATTGCACACGTCACCTGAAATGAACATGTCTTATGAACAAGGTCAGATTTTAGTTTTAATATAAAAAGCAAATTCCTTAAAAAGTAGAAACGTTGTAGAACTTGCCTTTATTGCAAACCTAAGATATTTAAACAATGGCATCTGAACAGTAGAAAATAACTACATACAATTTTAGCTCCACTGTAACTGTAGGAGCCATATCCTTAGCATTACAGTATGAAATGGTGTCCATTATTTCTTTCCATCTTCTTGAACGCTTTTCATATTGTGTAATAGGGAAAGCACTTCACGATACGCATCACGAAACATGGGTCACAATGCGATTATATCACGATAAATGCGATGCACTGCACATTGTGATATACGCGATATTCCGCATAGTTCACTGAAAATATAAAGACAGCTGAAATACTTTTAAGTTATGGTGTGCAGTCTGAGTCGTCTTAATACATCAAATCACATTCAGTGGCGAAACTGAGTCAAAACACACATACAGATGCGGAGATTACAGTTTATACCCCATTTAAAATGTGTTTTCTCTTCATTCAAAAAAATCTATATTTTGAGCTGCAAATACACCATGAAAATACCTGTATTATATCACGAGCTGTAACATATCATGAAAATAAATATTGCAATATATTGCTGTATTGATATTTTAGCACAGCCCTATTGTGTAGCGTTTGTAAATGCTTGTGCTGTTGATAGCTGCTTTGTGGAGGTACTTTTCAGTATCTCTCTTTTTTGGGGCCATGCACTATTTATATTCGGTATCGCTAACAAGATTGTGCTGCAAGTGTTAAAAGCAAATGGCGCCACTACCAGTGGTCGCTGAAACCTTTTCTGCTGTGCTTACATGTCACTTCTTTTTGTTCGGTGTCAACTCCTCTAATCCATATGACACAGCATTTTACTTTGGTATAAGTTGCTCAGTGTTTGAGTTCTCCTCTATGGTGTTGACATGTCACTGACTGGATGGGGCAGTCACGTGATTACACATGGGGTAGATACAATACATAAATGTGCACACTGAGTAAAGTATTAACAGAATAAAAAAGCATATTTCGAGAATTTGAATAAAACCAAAATAACCGTCATGGGCAAGAATACGTCGGTTAAAGTTTCTGAATGTCGGTTTCTATTAATTTTTCGATTAACTGCCCAGCCTTAGCCAAGTTGTGTCCAAGACAAATCCAAGACCCAAACAGCTGAGAGCAAACCAAGAGTTAAAAATAAGATTAGATTGCATTAAAACTTAACTGGTCCCTGTCTAAATGTTTGAAGGAAGGATATCTGCATGTATTATTTGAAATGTGGTTTGAAAAGGTTCTAAAGGCTGCTAAAAAGATTCAGTTTGACCAGTATAACACTATCCATAACCAGAATTGTTTTAAGCCATATTAAAATCTGCTTACATGCTTTTTAGAAGTACACTGGTATGCAGTTTGATACTCAACTACGGATTAACTAATTGAATCAAAATGACACTGTCTTTTCTGAATAATGAGATAGTAAATAAATCCATTTTAAAAAGACAAAATTGCAGGATGACTTGTCAGAACAAACCTGAATCTTGAGGCATAAAAAAGCCACTCTTCCGGACTTGAGTACCGTATTTTTTCGGACCATAAAGCGCACCGGGTTATAATAAAGCAATAAGGCACGAGAGGATGTGCATTATTGTGAATATATCACAGGAAAGAGGCACCTCTTTCCTGTGATATATTCACAATAATGCACCCCCTCGAGTGCCTTATTGCTTTTATACCACAGTTCCGTTATCGTTTATCATTTATTGTTACATTTTAAGATAAAAAGGACAGAAATAACGATTTTAAAAAACGTTTATCGCCCTTCCGTGAGGTAAAATAGTTCCATTCTATCGTTACCTCGCGGCATTAAAGTCGAGAATTACCCGTAACTGTTTATTATGCAGACAACAAACACAAATATATCGATTGGTAAGTTTTAATTTATTAAAGAGAAAGTTTATTTACATTCAATAAAATGGGTCGGGTTTACAAGGCAGGCTGTTCCTAAGATCCACTATTCTACCGACTGAAGCAAATCGGAGTGAGATCCCGGTGTTCTAACCAAAGTCTAGGATCCCGTTTGGTTAGTGATTATAAATCTGTATGATGAAGCTCTTAATGTTAATCTGATCAGTCAGAAATGTAAGAGCAGAGTTACAGAGCATCAGCAGCTTCTCTGGGTTAGAGCTGGACTTACAGATAACGTACCTGTCAGATCAATGAACGCCCGATTAGCCGTGCATGGTGTTTAATGAAAGACGCAGATTTTAAGTCCAGCAAACGGCGTCTTTGTGAGGGATGAAGCTGATTCAGGTCATTTTTGTTGATGGGACCAAAACTGATCTTCAGTCTCGTTGCTCTTCAGTCAAGCTGTGAATCCATTAAGAGCGCGGGAGACGATTGGTTTAAAGTACTGACTTCGTTTCGCTTTTCCAGCTTCTAAATCCTAAAGGTGATAAATCTTTGGCTTAGGTTGGTCATTAATTGCTTCATCTTCCAAATTCATATAGTTTTCAAAACCAATAGATTTTATAAAGTAATAACTTTCATTTCGGCAGTGTTTTACTCATTATAACTGGGCTGCTTTTTCTGGCCGGCGTCGGTGCCAGGTTACGTGTGTGCCGCGGATTAATACTTATAGAGCGTCGGTCACAGTGCCGTTATGGCCAATAATGTCACGGCGGAAGACACGTCTCTCAGATTGCGGGTCGGAACTAACTGTGGTATAAGGCGCGATATCAACGATCGGCTGCTAACAGATCTATTTTCATACATGAAGCGCACCGGGTTATAAGACGCATTAAATGAAACAAAACTCTTAAGTTCCGTCGGAAGCTCAGTTTGGTCTTTACCTGACGCAGGGCGTCTTCTTGCTTCCTCCACTTCCGTACCATTGATTCGTTAATGTTGAATTCTCTCACAGCTGCTCTATGTCCATGTTGTACTGCGTGACTGATAGCGTTGTGTTTGAAATCCGCTTCGAAAATGAATGAATGAATGCAGGTACCCTAATGCTGAAGCACATACCGTATTACTCCCACTATGCTGCGCACTACGGTGGCCGTAAGCTTCATAACTTACCAATGGCCGTGCTAAAAACATTTTGACAGATTTATGAGCGCCGTGTACCATCTACAGTCGGTTCTAGGTCAGGAAAGCAACAACCAGAATTAATTCATACCATTGGACGCACCGCATTTTAAGGCGCACTGTTGATTTTGAAAAAACGTTAAGGATTTTAAGTGTGCCTTATGGTCCGAAAAATACGGTACTACAGCCCTAATGTAAATTATGATCAGAGGTACAAACTTTGCTGCCATACCTTCAATCCTGGATATCCAGCAGGACCCTAGAAAAGAGTCACATATAAACATCCCATACTTCCTTAATGACCATTAACTGAATACAAATACTACTTTTTTATTCCCTTGAACAGTCATATAAGCAATAAAAGTCCTTACTGGTGGCCCCTGCAGCCCTGGAATGCCTGATAGTCCATCTCTACCTCGCTCACCCTGCAATACAAAAACCCAACAACTATGATTTCATTTCAAATGAGTTGAGTAATATTAGTCACCAGTTTAGAATTAAGGTAAACTTACACACTTCAACATAGTCAATTATAAATGTTCAGTAGATGTACTCAGGAAATCACAACTCGCAGATCCTATTTTACCTTTGTATTATAAAAAAAACAACCAAATGTTTACCTTAGTTCCATTGCAGCCAGGGATACCCCGTGGTCCCTCAGGACCATCTTGACCTGGGATACCCTGAAGAGAAAATTTGAAACAAAAATTTGTTAAAAGATATCTGAATGCAGATGGCAGACAATATATAAATAAGTTGCAATGTTGGAATTAAATAGATACTCAGTTAATATTGGTGCTGCCAAACAATTAAAAATGGAATAGCCCCTTGTAGGCCCCTTAGTTCCAGTGAATGGAAAGCTTAATGCTTCAGCACACCAAGACATTTTGGACAATCATACGCTTCCAACTTTTTGGAAACAGTTTGGGGAAGGCCCTTTTCTGTTCCAGCATGACATGCACACAAAGCAAGGTCTATACAGACATAGCTGGGCAGATTTGATGTGGAAGAACCTGACCTCAAGCCCACTGAAGGCCTTTGGATTGAGCTAGAACAGAGACAGGACCTCTCGTCCAACATCAGTGTATGACGTTACAAATACTCTTCTTGATGAATGGGTGAAAATTCCCACAGACACAGTCCAAAATCTGATAGAAAGCCTTCCCAGAAAAGTGGAAGCTGTTGTAGCTGCAAAGGGGGATCAACTCTATATTAATGCCTATGGATTTAGAATGGAATGTCAGAAAAGCTCCTGTAAGTGTAATGTGTAGCTGTCCCAGTACTTTTGTCTATATAGTGTAGCTGTTTACAAGAGAAAGTCACTTGATTGCGGAATCATATTTTAAATCTTACCGGTTGTCCAGGGATTCCAGGAATACCAGGTAAGCCAGGAGGACCCTAAAACACCAAAACTGGTTTAGCATTCACAGTGACATGATATCATTAGGGACAAAGAAATATCAACTACAAATAGACTTGCTTAAATAAATTCTGGTATTATGTCCTTGATGTCAGGCTGTAGGACGGAATACATGTAATCTGAACCCACAGTACCCTATCTTCACCCACCCAAATTATCCTTGCAAATATAGTTTAGTTTCATTTCATCATTAAATGTGTAGCATGTCTGAGCTCCTGATACTTACTTATAATAGCTGTCAATCTAAAATAACTTTGACCCATAAACAATGACATTACTTACGCGTGTTCCTTTCTGTCCATGAGCCCCTGGTTCTCCTATATCACCCTGTAACAGTACAGATAAGCCAGGTTACTATGTTTTCGGTTAAACCGTGCTAAGAAACTATAAAATCCTTTTTTGATAAACCAGCACAATATAATATCTTCCAGTTTAAAAGTTTAAAAACAATGTATCACTAGCCTACAGAAGTGGTGAGTATATTAATGATCATGGTATACCTTTGGACCCATTGGCCCTGAGGGACCCTCATGGCCTTGCATGCCTGGAAATCCCATGTTGCCTTGTAAGCCAGGAAACCCTCTCTCACCCTGTAAAAAAACAAAGGTAGTACATTATTTCATGGTATTGAAATTGAAATGATATATATACACACACACACACACACACACACACACACACACACACACACACTTACACTCGTGTTTATTTGAGTAAATATCACAAACCACCAGATGGCGCCATATCTATTTTCATAAATATTATTTTTCTTCCATTCCTTGTCTTACCTACTCGTTAAACATTCTCAAACCATAATTGTGATGTTTGGCTGTTTAATTGTCACATATAACGTTGTTTGCTCCAAAAAAAACTTTACAAGGTATTTTTAAGGTCCCGTCTGTGTTGGCATGAATGACTGAAGCTGCACATGCTACATTATGCTAATATAATTTCTGATGCACATGTAAAGTCACATCGTTTAATAATAAAGAAATTTATGAACAGATACAGAAACCACTGTTCATCTAAGTTGTTTTGCATTTTACATTTACAGCAGACGCCCTTATCCAGAGTAACTTACAAAAGAGCTTTGTACTCTGAAGTTACCCCATGCTAGCACAAACATCCTACAGCCCAAGACAGAGGCAGATCCAGAAGTGGGTTGCAATCTGAATGGCCCCAGAAGTGCCCCTGTCCTGTTTCTTGTTACTTCAGTGACTGAATTTTGAATGATTTCCAAATCTTACATTTCTTTGATTTAACTGTTATATTCATTTAGACTTTTTCCTTGATACTGGCCAGGCAAATGTGGCAAATAATAAACTTTTTATCAACAATGCAAACCTCATGGTTAATCAACATTTGAATGAGGATTTACCAGTGATGGACAGTAACAAAGTAAACTTAAATAGTTTTATGTATCTTTACTTTACTGAAGTATTTCCATTTTGGGTGACTTTTTACTTTAACTCCACTACATATCTTATTGTATACTCCACTACATTATGTAAAATCTGTCCTTCCTTTTGGCTTATGTTTGCATAAAGAAGTATAACATATAAAAATGAAAGAAGCAAGTATCAAGCACACCAATCAGCATATAGCACAGACTTTGTTTTGAACTTGTCTTGACCTGTTGGACTAATTAATGGCATTCTGTTAAAAGACTGGTGTTGACCAGAGTGACACTAGAGTCTTCTGCCTAAAATTAATACGAGTTTGTTATAAAAATTATAATAGGACATTAGAAAAATAATAAATCATGGTACTTTTGATACCTTTGAAGGCAAATACTTCAGGATTTTAACTCAAGTGGAGACCTAAAGGGGGGAATTCTACTTTTTCTGGAGTAATATTTTACCTTGGGTGTCTCTACTTTAACTCAAGTACATGGTTTGTGTACTTCATCCTCCACTGGGATTTACCTGCTGTCAATGTCCTTTTGTTTGTCTAGTGATAGGAAGCTTTTACTAGTACTAGTTATTTAGATGCACATATAAGTGGTCTTTTAATAGCAGGGCATCTGAGACACCATGAGATCTTGAGCAACATAATTGTATATGAATTACATTGGGACATGTTTCGGCAGCAACCATACCACTGCACGTCTTCACAAATGTGTTGTATTAATAGACTTTGCGATCTTAACATCCCTGACTACATGTTCTGTTTTATCTCTGAGCTGTTCACCCAGTACCGGTTCCAGTTCTAGGTCCCTTTTTGAGTCTTGGTCCTCCCAAGCATTCCTCCTCACCACACTGAGCGAGTTTTTTCTTTGCCACTGTTGCTATAGGGTTTCTCAGTTGGGACTGTGGGCCTAGACTCTCGTTAAACAGATCTGAGACAGTGTTTGGGTTTAGGTCACTTGAATGTGGAGCAAAGTCCATAAGAGTCAGATTCACCCAACTGTTATGGTGACGATATGGTGACTAATGAAAAACACTGTATTAATGCAACATAAGAATATCAATGCTCGTCTTCCTTTAGCCTTGAGTGTCCAGTCAAGCCATGCTCTGATTGGAGATTTTAGGTAGAAAGGAACTGGTCCATCTTTAGCTTTGTAGGCAAGCATCTGTGTTTTAAATCTAGTACTGATAGCTACAGGGAACCAGTGGGGGAACAGAGCAGTGGGGTGACATGAGAGAACCTTGGTAAATTAAAAAACAGATGTGCTGCTCTGGTCTGAATCATTTGCAGGGGTCTAACTGTATGCATAGGAAGACCTATCAGAAGAGCACTGCAGCAGTGTAGTTTCAATTTTAACTATTTACTATAAGCATGTTTTTTGTTATGGCAACCTATACGGCAATCAACTGGTATCTGATTCATTAAAGCAAAGCAGTGTTGAGGTTAACTCAATATTATGAGTTTTTGACCACATTTCACTATATTCTAGCCCTGTACATTAAACATTTCTAATAAATAATTGTTGTTTAACATGTTTAATATATAGAGCAACATAGTGGCCTTACTTCACTGTTTTCATATCCTGTACTGACTGTCTGTATGTGTTGAGTATTCAAATGAACAGATACTCAAATCTGGGAAAAGTACAATTGCAACACACCTTGGCTCCTTTCACTCCACTGCAGTCACATTTGCCACATGACGATCCAGAACACCCCTGAAAAACAGGAAAAAGAGGGCATTAATTCAAACAGAATAATGTGGAACAAAAAAAAGCCCAGTATGTGGTAGCAAGACTACGTTTAAATTCAAGCACATTGCACAAGTAATTCTGCTTTATTTTAATGCACAGTCAACTTGATCATGTACGAGGAACAATATTGACTTGAATTTGGCATACTTTCTGATACTTTCTTTTCATATGCCTTGAACGTGTGTGACAGACTGACTGCATTCGAACATTTGAACAACTGTCACTGTAATGCTGTCACACATCACAAACAAATCTCACTTCATCGGGGCAGTAGTGATTCAGTGGACAAAGCATGAAACTAGCATGTAACTGCTCAAAACGTTGAAGGTTCAAGTTCCATCAATGTCAAGCTGCCACTGTTGGCAATGCATCTGTACTTAAAATTTACACTGCACAATTTTCTTTAGATGGCTACACACTACAATATTGACACAATTTTGCAGTCTCAGACATAATATGACAGAATAATGTGTCAAAATCGACCAAATTCTGGATCTGTCAATAATGTAGTATTATAATCTCATTGTGTGACTCCTGCTAACAGGCTCATCTCATCTAAAGTCACTAATTTGACAATAGCAATGAATGAAGCGGGGTGGCTACAAATGCAGCAGTTGATTTAAAGTAAAAGCAGTTTGTGCAATTGTGATGGAAGAAAAGACTTCCATGTAGGTAGCTTATGTATGTAGCTACCTAACCAGCAAGAAAAAAGCTATTTTTATACCTTTAAGTAGCTTTTTAATGCTTGACAGTTTGATGACATAGACATTACATGTTAAAATTCTTAGAAAATCTTTATCAAATACTCAGACATGATATCACACAGTCTGTCCCAGAATTTGCTCAAGAATTTATGGGAATCACCTCATACACTGTGCCCTGTAGTGCCCTATCTTCTAAAATCGCTGTAATCACACAGTGAAACCAGCTTTCCTTGATCGATGAAATAAAGCAATAATTAACCTTAAAAATGTTTAAGCTGAAACTAATGGGAGTGTGTGTATAAGAGGAATAGGTTGTAATAGTCCTGTTTTGGTGAAAACACTCCATTTAACAAGTTCTACCATCCATAATTACCCAGGCAGCTGGTGCCAAAGGTTCACTGCACCATCTTTTACTTCACTTCCAAGCCCAATCCTAATCGACTAAGCACTGCAGCCTGGGGATGAATTAAACTTCCATACCTCTCAGGAAAAGATGACTATTACATAAACTAATGTCAAACGAACTTACAAAGCTCTTTAAACGTTGTACTGAGATTAACATGTGAACCTGAACATCATCACGCTCCACACAATCGAGTCGAATAGGCTACCAACTAGTGATGTGTCGGTCGCGATCGATCCGGCTCTAGGAGCCGGCTCTTTGAAATGAACGACGGGAGCCGGTTCCTATTTGTGAGCCGATTTATAGATTTTTTTAATTTATTGTACATTCCGACACATTGCTGCTTATTGCACTTCTGGTTAGATCTTAAACTAC
Source organism: Ancistrus triradiatus (assembly GCA_025084515.1). Taxonomy (NCBI): domain Eukaryota; kingdom Metazoa; phylum Chordata; class Actinopteri; order Siluriformes; family Loricariidae; genus Ancistrus; species Ancistrus triradiatus. Next base: position 27,762 of record JAJAGP010000288.1, on the reverse strand, counting down.
ATTTCGTTGCGTTGTACTTGTGTATATATATATATATATATATATATATATATAGTATATATATATATATATATATATATTATATGTATATATATATAAAATGATGTCTTGTTTCCCTGTATATAGTTGCAAATTTACAAATAATACACATAATCAGATACCTGAGACCAGATTGGACCTGTAATTAAGATCGGTCTTCGTTTTTGTATTTTATAATTGATTTTACTGTGTTCCATTGTGAGTATATAAATAAAAAGCATATTAATAATAACAAACATTGGATATTATGTGTTTTTTACATTAGTAATTCATTTTACACATAATTTGATAATAAATTAAGCTACAAAAAAATCTAAAGAGTCACTTGGGAGCCGAAAGAGCCGGCTCTTTTTAGTGATCCGAGCCAAAAGAGCCGGCTCTCTGAAAAGAGCCGGAATCCCCATCACTACTACCAACATGTGTGGATAATGTACTGGAAACACACTATGATGTAGTACCAACATATGACCGCAAGATGTCCCTCATATTGCATAGAATATATCTATAGAAGCCGTCAGTGCATGTCTACAGCCAAGCCAAGTAATGCGGCGGGAGAGTTCAACAATAAAGATTAAAGCTTTCATTTATTATCACTAAAGCAACAACTCAAATATAGTCAAAGCAGTAACTCGTAGACTATACTGGTTATTACACAGAGCTTTTTGTGATACTTGCGACTTGTTTGCCATGAGGTTGTGAGATCAGACCCCAACGAGTGAATCTCATAGCCAATACATGAGACCTCAGGGGGATGCTTTTGCATCCTCACTCCATCCTTATCTCAGTCTCCGGATATTTATTTGCTCACACGAGAGGCAGTTGCAGGATCCTCTGCCCCTGCTCTCCCAACTCTTGCCCCGTCCCTTGTGTTCTGCATAATTGAATCAGTGTGTGGGTGCTGCAGAGGATCATGAGAATCACTGGTATCTCAACTTAATCTCAGCATCGCCTCTGCGAAGTCCACTATTGTCTACAAGATTTGCCTGCACATGGCTGGTCAAACTAGGCTATAAATCCTATCAGACTGAACCAGTATTAAACTTTTAGAGTGCATACTTTCGTGTACAGATACTATACAGGCTTGTGAAAGAAAGCCAGCTAGTTCTGGTATCTGGACTTTTGAAGATGTGCCAACGGCTCGGCCCAAGTCTCCCACGTGAGCCTCCTGTTAGACACAACATCATGATGAGATTTGTGGACGATCAGTACATTCCTCTATGCTTGTTAGGTTAGGAGACTTTAATGCATATAAGTGCCTCATATATGTGGACATATCTTTAAATCTTTCCAGTTTAAGTTCAAGCATTCAACACTTTTGTGATGGCCACAATGTAAACACGGGCACGGCTTTGAGACACGTGTCATATTTACCTTTATAACCAGTTTTGCATTCCCACAAACCCAAACACACTGCATCAGAGAAGCCTGATTAGAGGACAAGCATCTAATCATACCTATATATGTAAAAGAAACTGAATGGCTGCAAATGTCTGTGCAGGGTTATGGACATTCTCTGCTATTGGACTATCATGAGTTTGAGTAACAACATGAAGCCACAGATACATAAACTGTCTCTTTCTGTTATGTCTGGGACTTCTCTGTCCTGCTCCCAGAACAAACAACGTTTGCTCTTACACAATTGTTAAAGAAAGAGTGGAGACAAAGGAGAGAATGAGTCACATCCTTCATTGCTTTTCCATTGCTTTAAATGTATTTTCCACGTAAGGGAAGGCCAAAACATAAACACGAGCATACGTTTATGTTAAGTTTTACAGTACTTGCAAATGCTGTTTATTTGCTAAATGTTGGGAGTTACTTGCATGCTGCCTTCCATACATGATCTGTGTGCGTCAGAGACTTGGCTATTCGCAAATAAAGTGATTGAACAAATGCGATAATAGCACTATAAGTCAGCCAGCCTAGTGTTAAGACCATGTCCTGCACATGTTTTAAATTTGTCATCCTGTTTGTTTGGAAGAAAATAAATGTCATAGGCCCACACCCAAACAATTTCAGTGATTCATGTATGTTATTACCATTTGTTAACCCCCCTCCCCACCCCCCATATCGTCATTGTCAAATTTGCTCATGTGTTTTTTGTCTATCTAAGAGCCTATCTGTCAACTATCTGCAACCGTTCCGTGTTTAGGAAAACTGACAGCCATTTCACTTTCAAATTCCTTCCCTTCTTGCAAAATAGTTACAGTCAGAACAGGCAATGAGGACAGAGACAGACGTAAGTGCAAGTTAGTGTTGGGCAATAGGATCTCAAATAAATGTCCCGATTAATTGAATATTTTACCTCAATTATGATTAATGAACGATTTTTGTGTTGCCGTTTTGTTGTTGTTTTTCTGCCGTCATAGTTCACTGACAAGGTTTGTACTGTAAATATGCTCAACTATGAAAAGTATGATTTCTTTCTAATGAAAAATTGCATATCGTATCAACTATTAATGGTCATTTATTGAATATTTCAACCAGTAGTAGGATATGGCATTAGTTGCTTCTATGGCCATAATCTTCTTGAATCCTTTTCATATTGTGCAGCATTTAATAGAATAAAAAAATATATTAACAAAAAAAGCCAAAACTGAAATAATCACCATGAGCAAGATTAAGTCAAGTCAAGTCAAGTCAGATTTATTTATATAGCGCTTTTTACAATGGAGCATTGTCTCAAAGCAACTTTACAAGTTTAGATTATCTCCTAATAACTACGTCCAATGCCAAATTGAGCAAGCCTAGGGCGACAGTGGCAAGAAAAAACACCCTAGTTCTAGGAAGAAACCTTGGGAGGACCAAGACTCAAAAAGGGACCCAACCTCCTTGGGCAGCGTAGATGATAAATCTAAGAGTGAACTAAAGTCGGCTAATGGTTCCAAATGTCGGTTTCAATTCATTTTCAGTTAATTGCCCAGCCTTAGTGCAAGTGGTGATGGATTCCAAAAAGACATGATGGATACAGAGACAAGACAAGGTACATACAAGGTTAAGTGCTGGGTGTGAAAAGAGCACGGCTAGGTGGCTAAGCTACCATTCGATGCTAATACATAACGCAGATGCTAACATGGAACATTGCACAAGACAGAAGACAGAACGTGAAACAGGAACACACAAGACAGGGAACAGTACATAAAACTGGAACAGGAACTGGAACATACTAACCGTAACACAAGAGCAACAGAAGTGACAGCAGGGATTATTCTAGACTACTTGTTGGACTGGGCTACATATAGAAGTTAGAGGGGCACAGCTGTACCCCTCTGCTTGCCATTCAGTCATATGGGCACAAGTGTGCATAAAAATAAGCCTGTTAAACACTAAATATATTAAGGGGTTTAACACTAAAGAAGGAGTTACTCCGCCATAGATGAGAAATGAAGAACAAATGAACACTAATGAGTTTCTATTCACTGATTACTTTGTCTGCAGTGTGGCTGACTTTCTTTTAAATATTTGTGGATGTCCATTACTCCATGAGAAAAACCGTCAGAAACTGGCTCTGTTAGCGGTAGCCACTCAAGCTTTTAGAAAGATGCTAGAGCTATAATGGGAAGTTAATATTTTTAGTGAGGCACAGCAATATTTTACGAGGACATATGCCCCAGGAAAATGGCATCAGACATGGTTTAACTCTGACACTCGCCATCTCTAACTTTTCCATTGGTGAGTTAGAACCTGTATTCGCTTACTGCTTATTATCATTACTGACTGTTGATTAAAGCCATACATGTTTCTGTTTACAAAAAGGTTGTGGCTTGGTGTTTCTATGGTCATTTCTGATATGCAGTGTGTTAGTACAAGGTGCTGATGAAATGCTGCAGGTGTGAGCTGTGGCCAATCCACAATGGTATATGATGATCTAGTATTGGCTGTGTGCATGTGGGCTTAAGAGCGTCTCTTTATGAACTTTTCCGGACTACCATTTAATCCTGTCTCTTATATTGCAGCATTTAATAGTTAACTACCATCAAGCTTAACCTCCAAGCAGCTCTCATACTCTGCCCCCTAGAGGCTCTACTATTCTAATAAGTCTCCTGAAGGCCCTTATTACAGCCAAAAGAAAAGCAAAAATATCCAACAATAAAGGAATAAAGTCTACCTTTAGCATTTCAGAAGCCAGGAACTCCTGTGTTAACCAGTTAGCCAAGGTATCATGACGTTATAGATATACAGTACTGTGCAAAAGTCTTGGTCATTCTGTATTTATCAATGTATATTCTTTTTATTCTTTATTTAACTTTTCGTGGGCATTGCACTTGTACAATGTAGTTCTACAATTACAGACTGTAGTCCATCTGTTTCTCTACACACTTTGCTAGTCCCCTTTACTCTGTTCTCTGATAGTCAGGACCCCCTCAGGATCAACACAGATCAGGTACTATTTGGGTGGTGGTTCATTCTCTTCACTGCAGTGACACTGATGTGGCTGTGATGTGTTAGTGTGTGTTGAGCTGGGATTATTCAATCAAACACAGCAGTGCTGCTGGAGTTTTAGAGAACAGAGTAATGGGAACTAACAAAGTATGTAGAGAAACAGATGGACTGCAGACTGTAATTGCAGAGTGCAAATTGCAGTGACCACTAATACTTAGCCAAGGTAACATGACATGGTCTTGGTCATTCTGTGTTTTTTCAATTTATATCCTGCTTATTCTTTATTTAGGTTTTAGCCGTTGTCACTACACTTTGTAGTTCCACAATCACAGACTGTAGTCCATTTCTCTACACACTTTGCTAGTTCCCTTTACAAAAGCACTGAAGACAGCATTGAGAAAATCTAAGTGATTGTGGCCTGTTAATGAAAAATACAGCATACCCTCTGACTGACTATACATAGACCTGAAAAACGAAAATATTATTTTCGAAGATATGTAATGAGATACAAAACATGCATGTTCTTGGTGGATAGCTTTAGAACTTCATCTGTACTTTTGTTGGACAGTTGTTTCCCCTTCTCATTGGAGCAAACATAAAGCAGAATGCAAGCCAAACATAATAAATCAGATCAAATATAAGCCAGAACGAATTATCCACTGTTGACATTTCTAGTAACGATTGAAGCGGATATGTGATAGCCCAGCAAAGACCTGGCCTACCAAGCTCTTTATGTGAAAAGTGTATAATAACACTGCATGCAGGTTAATCTGATTGCTAGGCCAAGCACCAGAACCATTAATCAGGATCTGATTAAACTCTGCTTTGTGAAACTTCACAAAATTCTCCCAGGATGGTAACAACTAATGGAATTACGTTTAAGCCAGATGAAGCACATTTAGTCAAGCCAGTCACCCATTCACATGTGGAAATCTCAAGTATGTGTAACCTTAATGATGACCATAAACACAATGGTCAATTAAATACAATTAAATTCATTATTATTTCCAGAGACTTCCTTTAAAGCTGAGGTAAATATGAAAGCATTTAATGACTAATATTCCACTGTAATGCTGTGAACATTAATGTAGCACATTGATTCGCTCTTACCCATTCCCACATCCTCGCTCTCTCTCTCTCTCTCTCTCTCGCTCTCACTCTCTTTCTCTTGTAAACATTTATGAAATTAGAAACTGTCATTCTGTGATAGTGCAATGTGTTACCTGTTGAATATAAGATGCAAGCATTTATTTCAGAACTGACTGAGGGGTGTGTAAAAGCTGTGGTTGCTGCTTTGCAAACATACAGATTTTTTATTTCTCCACTTGTTTCTCTGTTGTGCCATGTTGCGAAGACTCAGTACTTAACCCTTCTCAAACATCTGGAGAGGGGACGCCTCAGCACTCCACCTCAAAACACTAATCACATCTCACCTCGCAAGATGTGGGAAACCAACCAGTAACATTGGTAGAATGCTATTTTGCAATGCTGTGCCACCCTGATTCGTACCTGGCCTCCGGCCCTGCGTTCCATTTTGAGGTTGAGTTGCAAGGTATCCCTTCACCTAAGGGCTAGGCCATCCGGGTTACGGGTCCCGGTCCTGTGTTGGGTGGCTGCCAGGTCATGTCCAGGGTCAGAGCTGAGATCCAGTTCAATCTGAGTTTCTGCCTCGTACCACATGCCTTTTTAGTCTCACAGTTCCTCGTGTCAGGGTGCCAGGTCTGTAGCGCCCCTGACTAGGTGTGCCCCACGTGTGTGACAATGAGACAGTGGTAAATCATCCTGGGCTGTCAATAAATGTGAGCTCTACAGAAACGTTGCTTCACTGAGCAAAACCAATGAAAACCTGCTTCAATGATTAATTCTGAAAACTGCAAGGGCTACATCAACAACAAATGAACACCGCTGGTGGCGTACTAATATAAGCATGCTAAATGTAGCATTCTGCTTTTGATGCCCATATATGGAAACTAAAAGTCAGCAGTTAAAGATAATACTGCTTGAACGTAGATTATGCTCCTAATTTGGAATGGCAGGAAGCTTGAGTCAGTGCCTGAGAAGTGGAAATGGATGGTGTCTATGGAATAACCTGTCCCAACCATCATTTAAGTACTCTTGGTGCAGTATTAATAGAATGTCCCTTACCACTCTATAAAGTAGCCATGTCTTCCTTATGCTCCGCTCTGGGAAGTCTGGCATACATTAGACAGGAAGAACGTGTTTCCTTATCCTATTCTACCCTGATTAAATTCTGTAGCTGCTTAAGTAATGCCATTGTCTATGCATTTAACAAAAGAGTCTGGCTTGGATCCTCTAAAGTGAAGCCAAGTGCAGCAGTTGTGAGGAAAAGCTCAGGGTAGATGGGATAATAGGAGGAAGCACGGGGAAACCCTGCCTGTAACACAAAGCACTGTCACATTTAGAATGAAGTCATTATCAGCTACAGTGAGCATTGTTGTGATGCTGTTAGCTCACATGTGCGAACATCTGGGTTGTAATCTGTTCTCTGCATTAAAGCTTAGCGGTTAGACATAAATTCTCTAAGGGTCCTGGCTAGGAGTTGTGGAATGAGTTCCTTTGTTGCATTACAATGTACATATTCAGACTGTCTTGGTGAGAACATATGAAGCCACCGACTGTGCATTCATAGCTGAAAAGCACCAACCCACAACATTTTTCTGATGGATAGGAGGTAGTTACATTTCCTGTCGCATCTTGTTCAGGAGGTTCTGATCATGCATTATCACTTAACAAAAAAAGAAACTCAGCCTTTATTTAACTGCAGACAGTATGAACCCAAGAAACTTCAAGTTTTTTTCTGGTCAACTTCATCTCATTTGCTAATATACATCCATTCTTGCATTTCAGGCCTGCAACACATTTTAAAAAAGCTTCCAAAAAAGATCTGGAATACAGATTCGTCTGACCACAATACACCTTTCCACTGTGTGATAGGCCATATCAGATGACTCAGAGCCCCAAGAAGACATGGTTAACATGAGGCTTCTTTGATGCACAGTAACGTTTTAAGTGGCATTTGTGAATGTAACTCTGTATTGTAGTGCTTGGCATAGGTATGCCAAAGTAATCCTTTGCCCATGTGGTTCTATCAGCTATTGATAAATGGCAATTCTTCATGTAGTGCTGTCTGAGAGATCAAAGATCACTGGTGTTCAGTTTAGGTTTATGCCCTTTCCCTTTATGGACTGAAATTCCTATAGATTCTTTGAATCATTTAATGATACAATGCAATGTAGAGAAAGAAATATGCAAATTCCTTCAAAATTATTTTCTCATGGATATGTTGGAGATCCTCTGACAAAGACACAGGAAGCAGAGCTGGAGGTTCTCTTTAGGAGTGTCTAGGGTGGACAGGATTAGGAATGAGATCATCAGAGGGACAGCACAGGTTGGAAAATTGGGAGACAAAATTCGAGAGGGAAGACTGAGATGGTTTGGACATGTGCAGAGGAGGGATAGTGGATGTATTGGTAGGAGGATGTTGGCGATGGAGCTGCCAGGCAAGAGACGGAGAGGAAGACCAAAGAGGAGTTATTTGGTTGTGGTAAATGAAGATATGCAGGGAGTTGGGGTGAGAGTAGAGGGACGTGGAGGACAGGGTGAGGTGGAAACGTTTAACTCACTGTGGTGACCCCTGATAAAGGGAGAAGCCGAAAGTAGAAGAAGAAGATGTTGGAGATCCTCTGCCCACCTTTGCTCCTCAACAACTCTGCCTTTCATGGAAACTTTGTATCATATCATGATTACAGTCCCCTATTTGAAATCATATCACTATTTAGTTTTTACCACATTACTAGACCTAAATAGTCCACGCCCCAGCTTTTTTTGGAATGTGTTGCAGACCTGAAATGCGGAAATGGATGTATATTAACAAATGAAATGAAGTTGACCAGAAAAAAGCATAAAATGTATTGGGTTCATACTGCCTGCAATGAAATAAAAATCATAATAAATGTAAGGAGCAATGCATTTTTTGTTATTTGCATTTTCCATACTGTCCCACCTTTTTCTGTTTTGAGGTTGTATTTCCATTGATCTCGTTCCACTGCATGCTTCAATAACAATAAGTAAGCACTGTTCCTAAATATGTGCTATTGTTTCACACTTCATGGTTCAGTTTAGGGACCGTGACAAAATATTTAAATATTTATTAGCAGCAGACAGGACAAAAGCCAGACGCATTAGTCACCAAATACCTCCTACACTGATGTATCAGAAGCACTTTCTTGCCTTGTCTGGTCTGACGGAAGCAAAGCCCTTGCTGCACAGCTGCCATAGATGGTAGATGAGAGGCAGCAGGGTTCAAGGCAGTTTTGGCAAACTTGGCACACCCATGTTTATGCACAGACACACATTCAAGCATTCTTATGTGAATATGTATCAACTTCATTTGGAAAGGAAGGACAATAGGTAAGCACATACATACACATAATGTAGTCTTAGGCCACCAGCAGATTAGATATACCATTGTTTTAGCAATGGTATAGTGACCATATATTATTATTTCTCAGTTTCTTTATTATAATATGATCAGAAAATACAGAACATTTGTATGCAGTATTAAAAACTGAAAAAAAGTGAAAAAGAAGCTTTTATAGGCTATAGTGGCAAGTCTTTAGTGTGACCCCCCTATATTTGAGCAATAGCTTAATATTCCAGCTTCATCAGGATACCAAGTTGACCCTCCTATAGTCTGAAGAAGCTTAATCAGGAATGGTCTTTTTGGAAGGGTAGCAGCCAAGAAAGCACTTTTTTGGAAGAGTAACAAGGTTAAAGGCTAAGAGATATTAAAGCTAACAAAGATACATGAAGATTTGTGGGAAAGAGTATTATGCACTGACGAATCCAAGTTTGAAATTCATGTTATACATGGTCATTATACCATTTCTAAAACAAAAAATCGAATGGTGGCCTAAGACTTTTGCACAGTACATACTTTACATCATTCAAAAACATTAATCACAGATACCAACATTTGTTAAGAGAAGCTTGTTCACTCTCAAATATGTTATTCCTTGTCAAGTACTGGAAATGTGGACCAGAAGGTCCATGGTTCAAATTCCACCTCTGCCAAACTTCCATTGTTAGGTATTTGAGCAAGGTCTTTAACTCACAACTGCTTGGATCGTGTCAGTTGTTGGTCAGTTGTTGTATAGTAGACAAGTGATCAAATCCAGCTTTATAACTGTGGAACTATGTGTATGAGTGTTTACACAGCTGTTCTGTGAGCAACATTGTTCAAATACTCACCTGTGTATCTTTAGTCCACCTGGAGGATTAAAAGCAATATCCATTCAAAGTACTAGGGTGGGTCAGTTCTAAACATCTGTGACCAGCAGGATTCGAACAAGGTGTGACTTAAGCGGAACAACCATGGTCTTATACTAACAGTGAGTGTGTTTACATTCACTTAATAATTCAATCATAGTTGGATTTCTGCAGTTATCTGATTATTCAAGTGGTCATGTATACAGCATACAGAAATCAATAAAGAAAGCTGGATTTTACTCAAGTAATTGGATTTCTCATAGCATTTACTCCCTTACTCCATTTTTGTATCTATCAGTCTAATGTAACTCGAGAGAGTATCATGGTTGCCAGATGCGCTAATTCTAAAAGAATCTTTGCTACATTTGTGATTCTTTCCATAATACTGGTTGGGTTTTTTTATCGCACGGTATCTGGTATCCCCAGATTTACGCAGCACCCGTTAGATGGCTACCGCACACTTTGTGGAGACTAATAAAGTTTGAAGATTACGTCACATTCTTCTGTAACATTATTGTCTGGTTGCAAAGTAGAAATCTGATCATCTGAGTTATGTAAACCTGGAGGTTTCCCATTATCTGATTACTCAAGAGCATTGATACTCGTTGATTGGATTAGTGACAAAATCTGATTTTCTGCAGTTATCGGATTATTAAATGCATTTAAACACACTCAATGATCTACTCCAAAAGATCTAGACGATGACTTTGTTACTTTAGTTTGGTAGTTTGGTTAAATTCAAACAGTTTTGTATGCAAGTCACCTTAAAATTCATGGGATGTAAAAATATACTTGAATTATGCTTAAATTGCACCTTGCAATCTGTGTCACGTCAGTTCTGAGAATGTTTAGTAGTTACGCACTGTAACAATAGCAGGAAACTTGGAACTGTCACCATGCACCAGGATAAATGTGCGTTGCTTAAGCAGACACACTAATGACCCACTCGAAGGAAAACATTTGTGTGAAATTTTATAGTGAAGCTTATGGTCCTGCTGTTCTCCAAACAGCTGAGTGTACAAAGTCAATCTAAGTAGTACAAGGGTCCCTACATCAGCATTTAGTCAATTAGTAGTTTCCTTTTCTAACCTCTGACCACACACACGCTTGTACACTCCCAAACTTTTACACGATTATTGTCGACACCTGACAAGAGTCCAAATGGAAGCAACCATAAAACCATTTAGGCACATGTCACAACAAAAAAGAGTACAAAGATCTAATTTGAGAATCACTATGACTTCAGCCTTTAAACCTACACCAAGCCTCACAAAAAGGTATCACAACAACATACAGTGAAACTTCACTATCCAAATATAGCTCGTTCTAGAAAATCCCAGAAGTTGAATCTGTTCATCTGGACATAGATTTTGTCAGAGAAACGTTTCGTCACTCATCTAAGTGACTTCTTCAGTGAGTTCTTCTATGTCCAGATGAACAGGTTCAACTTCTGGGATTTTCTTACCTGGATTATTGAGCATGCATCAAGACGTTCTAGAAAATTGTTTATGAAGTGAATATTCAGTTTTCACCGAAACCCAATCACGCTTCACTTTTCATCATGTTTCATCTTGCATCTTCTGTGGCTGCATAATCTACTTTATATACCACAGGTTAATGAACTGGTGGGAAACAAGAAATGCAAGATGTGGAATCATAATAAATAACAGCACTGGTAAGTTACATGTAATGGCACAATCCAAACGTTCAGTTCTCATTTTGAATAAATTTATCTGTGTATCTCCTACAAAAATGGTTACCATCTAATGCCAAAATGGATATTCTCTACTTTATTATATTCAGTATTTCATTCATATATAAGAACTTGTGTGACAAACTTGCCTAATCTAACCTGAGATTAGATTGTCTTGGTTTTTATATTCTCTATTTTATTATATGCTTCATAATACTGTATTAGCTTTAATTTAAGTGAGTCCCATACATTGTTACATTTTAATTTATTTATTATATTTTCTTAAAATAAGCTATCTCTTTTAATTTCTGTATTTAGCCTTTGTTTATTTAAGCTATTACTATAAACTTATTAATTACTTAACTTAGTTTAATTCTTACTTATAACATCTTGGCTAACCAAGGAGGTTGAGACGTCCCAAGGTTTCATCCTTATAGCATTTAGGGAGTTTTCCCTTGCCACTGTCATCCTAGGCTTGCTCAGTTAAAGCTTTGGGCCCAGTTATTGGCAAATATGCTTTGAGATGATGCTCCACTGTAGAAAGTGTTATATAAATAAAAATGACTGGACCTGACCTTCCATGTTCCATCCTGCTTATAAGGTACTGACATAAAGCTATAGGCTAAAAGTTGCAGATATGTATAATGACAACATATTCTAGCCCATCACCTCAAGGACCTGGGTTGGGAGTCACTGCAGTGCCTACTGGTAAGGTTCAGGTGTGATTGGTGATGTCTGAGGGAAAGAAGGATCGGATGGGTGATCATCTCCCCAGTGCTGCTACAGTGACCCAGCCGTGTGGTGGAGTGGAATCCCAAACAAGGGCAAGCTTATGCCTGTGCCCTGTGTTTCTCTGGGGATGGGTGCTGAAGCCCCATGACCCTCACCAAAAAATGAATACCTTTTAAACACAATGTTTCATACTGTATGGCTGAATTTTATACAAAGCCATACTTCCTCAACATCAGGAAGCAATAACTTGTTAATAAAGCTTAGCTGCATATCAACGACTGCCATGAATTCTGTCCACAACCCATCATGGCTTCCTCTGCTTTAGCAACAACCACATACAGACAGAAAACACTAGTAAAACTGCCATGGTTCACAGAGCATGACAAACGAGAACAGATACAAAAACTGAACGAAGAAAAAGAAAATTTTGCGAGGGACATAAACACATAAGTGAGCTGCTGCGAGGGTTAGTTTGCCTTGGAAGGCAATGTCTTCCGCAAGAAGGTGGATTTCACATTTGTCAGTTCTCTAAACACAGAGCATTTTGACAGACGCAGTGGAGGAAAGACAGAAGAATGAGCCTGTGTTGGGTTTTCTCTGTGAGGGCGCCAGTTCCCAACAAACCACTTGTGTGTCTTTTCTGAAGACCACAAAAACAACAAAAAGACACGAAATAGAATTGCAGTGCATCCCAGATATACAAATCAGCCAAAACATTTGCCATCTGGTCCATAGCGATGTTTAGTTAGGTGTTACACCTCAAATTAACGTCCACAGAAATGTCCCAGCAGAACATTACCCAGAGCATCACACACTCTCCACAGGCTTGGCTTCTTCTTATCCTGGTGCCATCACTTCCCCAGGTAAATGGTGCACATGTTCCCAGCTGTTCACATGATGGGTAGCGAAAATAAAACTCATCAGACCAGATTGCTCCAAGGTCTAGTTCTGGCAACAGCTTGTCCATTGTAGGTGCTACTGACAGTGAACTGGGGTAGCATGGTGAACACTCTGACTGGTTTGCGACTAATCAGTGCAATGCTCAGCAGGGGGCGCTGCACTTTGTGTTGTGACACATTCCTCCTGTAACCAGCATTTCTGTGACTTGTACCACAGTAGCTCTTCTGTCCATTCGGACAAGCAAGGACAAGATTGGTTGCTCTCACACATGGTTCATGGTTTGTCCCTCCTCAAAACACTGTTTTTAGGTACTGCTGACCATCAGCACCCCAACATTTGTAATGTAAACAAACCTTGTTGTTTACATTACATTTACATTACATTTACAGCATTTAGCAGACGCCTTATCCAGATCTTACAATTTTGGGTTAAGGGCCCAACAGCGGCAGCTTGGCAGAGGTGGGATTTGAATGCTGGACCTTCTGGTTCAGAGTCCAGTACCTTAACCGATAGGCCACCACAGGCTACCACAGTTTAGGAGATGCTCTGACCCAGATGTCTGACAATAACAACTTGGTCCTTGTTAAAGCCCCTCAGGTCTTTACGCCTGAATATTTCTCCCACATCCAACATATTCAGTGCGTTTACCTGAACTTGATAATCTGATAACTGCAGAAAATCAGATTTTGTCAGTAATCCATTCAACGAGTAGACATGCACTTGAGTAATCAGATAATGGGAAACCTCCGGGTTTACATGACCCAGGCAATAATCGGATTTCTACTTTGCAACCAGGCAATTTTTAATATTAAATAATGAAATTCTTCATTTTCTTGAGTATATATTGCGTTTGAGATTGTCCACAATGTGTTCGTTAGCCATTTAGCGGGTGCTGCGTTTAACCCTAGGGTTGCCAGATCCCTTGAGACAATCTTTTGTAACCTTGTCTATCTAAATAAGCCCAAAAGAAGCGAAATTTGCGAAGTTTGTTTTCCGCTAGCCACTCTGCGAACATGTGCCGGATGCCAAATCCAACTGAAATTGGTTAACTTGTATGCATTCTATTAGTACTCTGATTACTGGGATAAAATCCAGCGCTCTTTATTGGATTACTTAATCTGATTTCTAGACCGGAATATGCTGTATACATGACCACTTAAATAATCAGATAACTGCAGAAATCCAGCTATAATCAGACTATTAAGTGCATGTAAACACACTACAGCAAAGGTGTCCAAAGGTATCCCGCAGTAATTTTAATTATCCCGCAGCATCACCCTTAAGAATACATTAATATAGGACTGCCACGATGTTGCATTTGAGGTCCAGACTGACTGACCGCGTAACAACTACCAGTTGTCAAACCAGACCTAACGTGTATAATGCAGGCGAGAGCGCAACACCACCTTACTTTAGTTTCTAGGGGGCTGTCTCTTCTGGTAAGTTGTAGCATCTGGTTTAAACTTTAACACAAGGACTATCTGTACATTTTTATGTATTTACATATTTAGCTTTTATGTACCTTGCTTTCTTATTGAGGTTCACATGTCTTGTAATGGATTGCAACTGAGTTATAAAATACAACATACATTGGAAATACTGACAGAAGATACTTGACATGTTTCAAAGATGCAGTATTATGCATAAATGTTTTAAACAAAATGTTAATTATCCTAAATGATCTGCAGCAAGATGTGTTTTTTTTCACTCATTTGATATCCTTCTGCAGTTCTGTATGTCTTCCTGAACATGTAATGGGATAATCCAAATTTTCAGTTGTCCTTTTGAATACATTTGTCCGTGTTTCTATGCTCTTCTATGCTCTCTAATGGTATGATGAGTTACAAGATGGTCAAAATTAAATGTACATCCATCACACTAACACAATTTGCATTAAAATGGACCGTTGGTGCTTAAACAGCCTCCACTCCTAAGAATGCTTAATATTATATTTTGGAAAATAACTGCAAGGATTCCCATTAAGCCACAAGAGCATTAGAAACTGATGTTGGTCAAAAGTGAGGTTGGTGTTCCTCCCAAATTCTTTAGAGAGGAGCTGGACAAGTTGAGGTCAGAGCTCTGCACATACCAGTCAAGCTCTTGAAAATCATACAACAAAGCATTTCTTTATGGATTTGTGCATTTTCAGGCTCAAATGAGACTATGCCCAAATATGAAATTCAGTCTCAAAATATTATTCTTCCGACTTTTTTTTAGAGTTGCAGTA
Source organism: Ancistrus triradiatus (assembly GCA_025084515.1). Classification (NCBI taxonomy): domain Eukaryota; kingdom Metazoa; phylum Chordata; class Actinopteri; order Siluriformes; family Loricariidae; genus Ancistrus; species Ancistrus triradiatus. The sequence goes on along the minus strand of JAJAGP010000288.1, from coordinate 12,502 downwards.
GCATTCCATTGGCATTCACCAAACACATTCTGGTCTCTCAGACTGAGATGTTGAAGAGTGATTCATCACTTCATTTGTGTGCTTTGCACCACTTCAGCCAACACTTGGCATTGTGTATGTTGAGTTTAGATTTGTGTGCTGAACCATGGAAACCAAATCCATGAAGCTCCTTTGCTTCCAGAGGCAATTTGGAAGTCGGTTGTAAGCATTATAACCTTAAGAATGAGGCAGTCCCATAGTTTTTCCTAGATATTTCCAACTTTCCATGGCAGCTCTATGTGATGAACTAACTTTCTGGAAAAGTGGCATTGTCTGGCAATGCCATGAAGCCACTACCCATTCTACTTTCTATGGAGTTTGCATTATATGTGCCTGTTAGCAGTTGGTGTTTCTGAAACAACAGAATCCACTAATTAAAACAATCGTGCACATACTTTCAGGCCATGTATTGTCCATATGTTTGTCTCAATGTCCACCTACAGCCCTATTTCTCAATTTTGTACTTACTAATACTAAAGAAATTGTTTAGAGTTTGGTCAACCAACAGTGTCACTTCCAAAAGTAAAGCTCAGTACTTCCATCTGGATGCATCCTGTCCTGTTTGGAATGTTGTGGGACCTGGCATCCTGTCTAGAGTGTAACTCTGTGGTGCATTTCCTTAAAAATAAAACATTTAAATGCAGAATAAAACCACAATGAAGCCATAACACAGCACCATTGCTAACCTGCTATGATTATGTTTAGGCCTCATGACATTCAAGTTTAGCCATATCACAGTCAAGTGGAAAAATGATGATAGCTTCTCAGTGTGTTGTCGTGGGAGTCAACACAAAACCATCACTCAGCAGTGACTCACATACAGACAGGATGCCAGGTGTTGAATAATTCAGAGCTATATTTAGAATACATTATCAAACAATCAACACGTCTGCTGAGTGAGAAAACCCTTGTGTCTGGTTTCAGCACCGGACGAGTCAAACTCTTGATGTAGAAGTCACACAGTACCAATATTTACCTTCCTGTAATACAACAGAATATGGTATTTTCTATCCTCGTTACACTATAGCTTTAGTGTTGCTCACCTGTATTCTGGCTGTATATTAGCTTTATATAGCTTTTAATACAGTGAACTAGTTCACATTTACACGTTGAGTCTCTGCTTCATCTGACTGATCTTCCGTGTTGTTCGTATTATTGTCTATCAATGCATTTTTGGCTTCCATCAAACAAAAGTATCAGGCCTGTCATACTATCCCCATAAGTGTTATGACTTTCCCCTAGACAGTGAATTGTGAATTTCCATAAATGAAAAAAACGTTTAGCATGTGTATAATAGTTTATGGTTTGTATGTGATGACATTAGGGATGCTGTGTAGATGGTAGCGTTCCACTCGTTTTCAGTGGCAATTACGTACCTATTACGCATTTATAAAAAACCCTTTAGATTTACATTATAGTAGCCTAAAAAGTCTATGTGACTATGGTAATGTCTGAGCAACATCCATTTTGGTCAACGTCCTGTTTCAAAGAATGAAATGCGGATGTTAAGAGGTATACTGTATGTTGTACAAGACTAATACTGAACTTTGTTTATTGAACATCCAAAATCATGAGTTTTATTATAGAACCTCCACTGTTTTGAGAAGACTCCACTAGATTTAGGAACTTGTCCACAGGCATTCTTTTCCATTTAGCCACAAGAGCACTAGGTTGGTTACTGATTAGATGCTGATTACTGATGTTGTTCCAGTAGGTATTCCAATGCATACCACAGGTGGGATGGGGTTGGTCACTCCCAGTTTTTCACTCCAATTTAGCAACGGCTAATGCTGATGTCAGTGTTTCTTGTCACATGCCTCAGCCAACAGAGGAGGGCCATAGACCAGCGAGTGCCTTTGTACTACTCACAGTAGCCGGGTGCTTATTTTCACTGGCAGGCGGTGGACGTCTGAAATGAGAGCATGCTTACACTCCACTTTCACTGCATTTGGTGACTGTGAAGCAGTGGGGAGACAACTGGCTGTGTCCCTCACTCAGACACAGCTGATTGTCTGTAAATATTCCATCCAACCAGGAGGCACCATTAAGACTCGAACTCGGGTCTCTGTGGTGGTGGGTAAGCATATTTGACTGATTTGCAATCTGAGCACTTGCATGATATTTCTTTAATGGACTACTACTAATGGATTCTACTTTGGGCATGGGGACACTTTCAAATTTGAAAGCACCAGTTGCCAGTTGTAGCATTCTTCTGATAACTGCCAATCTCCATCCAACAGCCTTAACAGATGTCAAAGCATCAATTAATTAATAGAAACCATCCACTAGTGGTGTGCATTATGCCACTGCAGCCAGTGCTTTGTACAGCTTATCTTGTGTGTAGCTACTTTGCCACAGAAACTCAAGAAACCCAGCTTCCATCAAACAAACTTTCTGTGGACAATTTATACACTGAGACTTTCATGTTAACGTTACATATTATGATTTGTCAATTTACATTTACAATCGTCATTATCAATCATGCCATTAAAGTTTCGGTTTGCCAATCAGCACCGCGAGAATCAGTATAAGCCCATGAGTAATGAAGCTATTTTGAGAAAGAAGGCGAATTACGATTATATCCTTTGGGACACAAGACAGATTACAAATGTTGTATGGGCATGTATGCAATATCTAAAGTGGGTGTTCAGATGTTCAAAATTCATCTGAGTATTGTTATAGCCATATTGTGTAACCCATTCATTGTAGGATTGATCATTGCTAATAGCTAATAGCACACTCTTCTCAGCTCAAACTGGCCTACAACTGACTTATTGACTTCGGTGTTTCAAAACATTTGAAAACTGTAATTTGAATGTCAATAGACTCTGACATGGTCCACATTATGGTTAGAAGACATGATTATAAATGACTTCAGCTCATAACTAATGGGAAGGGTGGTTTCATGGGTGGTTTCATCTGCCCACAAGAAAGGAAGTCACAAAACAGACCTCCCTAATATCTCTAACCTAGACAAAAGTGAGATCAAATGGAAGAAATGCAACTTTTACTTACATGCAAGGTTTTCTCTTAAACAAGACTACAATATTCTCACGTGTCTGAGTTTTAACAGAGCCACATGGTGCTCAGATCCGCCAGAATCATGATTCACGTTTATATAATATAATTTGTCATATAATGGCCATGCCAGCCCATTAGCTAACATTTTGGTGGTGGATCAGTCTACAGTCTACAGATCAGTCCACACTAGCCCACCAGGGATAAATTATTGAAACAATTTATGTCTGAATTTGAATATAGGAATACATGCCTTTATTCACATTTAACACTTAACATAGGCACATAACACTACATTTATTGTTTTTATGCCTTCAAACATCACTCAACTAACAGTATAACAACTGTATACTTAAAGTTGGAAAGCACCTCACGGTACAATAAGAGCCAGTTGCTGGAAACAGTAATTCCTAAGATTGTAGGGGAAACATCTGGGATAAAGTTGATAAGTACAGTAAATGAAACATAAACGATTATCACCATTAAGTTAAAAGAGCAACCATTGAACACTAAATTTTTTCTATGGGTGTGTGTAACAGTGGTCCTCATGGCCCACCAAACAATAGCAGGATCTGACTGCATATGAAACATGGCATTCAGAGTTTGTCTGGCATTCTGAGGGGCTGCACGTAACAATGGCAAACTGTTCTCCATGGAATTGCATGGGGGCTTGTGTAGCCCACTTCTGTCTGTTTTGTATTTCATTTATTTATTTAATTGTTCGTTCATTCATTAAGAAAGGCACACGAGGGCAGCATTACAACCTTATTCTTTTAATTACTGTAGTCTTGGAAACTTCTGCCGTTAAAATCCATTCTATTTCACATAAGGTCCCTCAGTTAAACAACTCAGACCTTAATCTTATTCCACAAAAAAGACTGACTGCATTCTGTCCAGTAAAACACACAGATGCCTAGATGCCAGCAGGCTGAGCTGGCATTATGAAGAAGTTAATTTGCTTCATGTGGCTGTAGAAAATGTGATTATCTGTATTTGTTATTTCAGTCACTTCTTTGTTTGTTACATCTGCATTGCTGGTTCCAAAGTCTGATGATAAAAGTGTGATCTGAATGTCTGCCAATACTGAATAAACTGGATGTTTTCTACTGAGAATGCAAAGACACCATCACATTAAATTAATTTTAATTACACTAAAGTACATGTGATGGAACTATCTACCTTTTCACTGAAAGTAAGTTGCCAGGTTATTAGGTACAGCATGTTTTAAATTCTAATACAATAATACTACATACACTACGTATACTACGTATCGCTTGAATGTGCATTTATGTTTGTTATCAGATTCCCATCATAATGTCAAAATATTGTAAGTCATTTAGCAGATGCCCTTATCCAGAGCAACTTACTACTGATAAAGCCTTCCAATCTGATCAATTGTGAGTTAAGGTCCTTCCACATGGACCCAACAATGGAAGCTTATCAGAGGTGGGATTAGAACTACGGACCTCGTGGTCCATATTCCAGTATCTTAAACACTAAGCCACCAAAGTCCCCAATTGATCATCATACAACCCATAAAGAAACTCACAAAACAAAGCAACCATTATAAACAATAATTTTATAAAGAGGATAAAATCAGGAGCCAGTTTCCATATGACAGTGTATTAGCTATACCATGGCATGAAACCAAACTACAGTCCAAGACTAGACCATTATCTGAATGTAGCTTGTTCCAGAAAATGTTTCACATAACATATATTGAGATAGCTGGACACCAGTGTCCGTTATTACCTGTGGGACTGTGGTGGTAGAACAGTTAAGGTACTGTACTGTGGACCAAAATGTCTAGGGTTTAAAGCCCAACTCATGCAGCCTGCCACTGTTAGGGCCTTGAGCAAGGCCTTCAATTGCTTGAACTGTAAGGCTGTATAACATTTACATTTACATTTACAGCATTTAGCAGACGCCCTTATCCAGAGTGACTTACAATTGGTACAGTCTTACAATCCAAGCAATTGTGGGTTAAGGGCCTTGCTCAAGGACCCAACAGCTGCAGCTTGGCAGAGGTGGGATTTGAACCCTAGACCTTTTGGTCCATAGGACCTTAACCGCTAGGCTACCACAGTCCACCGCTAGGCTACCACAGTCCACAGTATAAGTTGTAAGCCACTCAGGACAAGAGAATCTGTTAAAATACATGTAATGTAAAAGCCTGAATAATAGTGTGTTTTTAAGTAGCTTTAGAATTGTGATAGTACAGTGATTAAGGTACTGGACTTTTTGAGCAGATGTTCATTCATTCATTTTCTTAACTGCTTAATCATGATCAGGGTCGTGGGAAAGTCAGTGCCTAGCTAGACGCACAGGACACAAGGCAGGAACAACTCTAGACAGGCTGGACTCATTATAAATATGTAACTTCAGTGCAGCTACCATACACACAGTCACACACTAGGGGCACTATAGACACACCAATTAGCCTAACACGCATGTGTTTTGATTGTGGGAGGAAACCAGAGTACCTGGAGTAAACCCATGCGAGTACGGGGAAGATATGCAAATACCACACAGAAAGCACCCATAACGCTCCACCTGGGATCAAACCCAGGTCCTTCTCACTGTGAGGTGACAGTGCTACCCACCGATCCACCATGCTGCAATGAAACAGATATTCCAGGGTTTAAATCTCACCTCTTCCAAGCTGTCACTGCTAGGTCCTTCAGCAAGGCCCATAACCCTCAATTGCCTGGATTTGTATGATTATATCAGTTGTATGTCACTCTACCCAAAGGACCAAATGTAAATTACCTATGGGAAATATTTATGGGTTTTAAACTCTATGGGCTATTATCACAGCTCTAGTAGCACAGCAGTGAGAATCATCTGCTGGGAACTGCAGTTCAAATCCCAGATGGGGTTGAGTGGTGTGTTTATAGAACCTTGCGATGGACTGCTGACTTTTCCAGGGCATACTTCCGTCTGCACCCAGTGAATTCTGGGTTAGGCTACAGACCCTCCCTGGTGACCCTGACCAGAGTAAGCTGGGGTATAATAGGATGCTTTGCTTTGGCTACGTTGAGTCACATCTGATTCCACTTGTTTAATCACATGACCTTGGCCTTGAAATGGCTGATGAGTAGAATCATCTGGAAGCAGCTCTTAATTGCTTTTAGATGTTGCGATATTCATGGCTCCTAATATGGAAGGGCTGGATGGAGACATGTTAGTATTAGCAGATGAGTCCAAGGTTTCAAGACCAGAGGCAGCATCTGTTTTATTTTTTTTATTTGCTTGTTATTCAAGTTTAAATGGACAGTGAGGCTCAGCAGTTAAGCTGCTGGACTATTGTCAAAGAGGTTAAGGGGGTTCAAGTCCAAGCACTGTTAAGCTCTCACTGTTGGGTTCTTGAGCTAGGTCCTTAAGACAGTTTGTCATATTAAATCATTAAAGATTGTATTGACTATTAGTTGGCGTCTGCTAAATGCTATTAGTGTAGCACGTACAGCAGGACTTTTTAATGTACTGAATTCTATTAGGTTTAAATAAAAAGCAGAAGTCCCGGCATTGTGATGCTCTGAGCAATATTTTACTGGGAAACCTTGGGTTCTGGCATTCATGTGGATGTTACGCTACCGTACTACCTACTAGAGACATCTTTCTGAACATCGCATGTAACATTAAAGCAGCAGCAATAAACTTCATGCTTAATTGCTGTGGCTTTACCCTTTGATTTTCAAACATCTAAAGGAAACTTGACATGAGACAAATAACAGACCATCAGACACTCCATAATTAGAAGCCTTTCTGAGACTGTAGAAAGAGGATTACTGCCACTTTCTCCTCAGTTCCACATGGAATTACTTCCTAATTTTAATAATGTTTCATAATCTTTTTTTTTCTATTTTCACCACTGCTTATCTTGGTCTAGTCGCCTATCCGAGCCTATTCGGGAATTCACTGGGCACACATGTAAGCATGACCTGGGTTTTTTATTAATTTTACTATATTACTTTATTCTTTCTAAGTTTTAACCCAGCATCTTAGAATCTGTGTTGCAGGGGCACTGGTGCCTATCCTTGTAGAACACAGGGTGTTGGCAAACTCATGCCCTGGACAGGACACTAGCCTATAGCAGGGCTGCCAAGGGTTGATGCTGAACTGCCCCAAGAGACACAGGCAATTGTGACTACACCACCAGATCTCAAACCTAGGCTAGTGTACAAGAGATTATTAGATAATATATTAAATATTATATTTTAAATTACTGTTACATGTTGTTTGATTGGCGTGTGAATGGGGTCAAACTGCACATTCTGGAAGCAACATCATATTTTTCGCACACAGGAAGGGTGTCTGGAGTCTAAGCCAGGATTCAGTGGCCGCAGGCTGAGGTTTACTCTAGTGCACCACTACAAGGTCTCAGAAAAGCACCAAAGGTCCTTCACTTTTTAACCCCGTGGCCACCTGTAACTTATTTCCCAGGAGCTAGCTCTTACCACTAAGCCAATGCAGTTTCTGCTTATTGTCTGCTTATTCTGCCTATTGTTTTCCCATAAATTATCTCAACTTTTAACAACTGCGTTTAAAATATACTGTACTAACATTAGCCTAAATGAGAATTAGCTTTCAAATAACTGACAGTGTGCTTGATATGTAAGACAGTGCGAGGCTGAATACACTTTCTTGTTACTTTATATACCCTTACTTATTAAATGTTAAGACGTTATAAAATTGTATAGTCATTATGAAATATGGAATAAAAATGTACACGCAGAATCCTTAAATATATTGTTTTCCCCTTTTCTTCGTATTATTTATTTACAGCATTCAAAAACGATTAGCGGTTCTCACTGTAAAATGCTAAAAAGCGCCATCTACGGGCACCAAATAAAACTGCATTTAAGATGAAGGGAAAACTCCTAACAAGAAACAGACAAGTAAACTAATTTCAATATTGTTATAGTGCTACTGCCTCTTGGCTAGTAGTGTTGGACTCTGTGTCATGAGCTAACACCAACACGCCTCTAATCAACACTTCCATATAAGGAGCAGCCACGGAGATCCACACAGAGGAAAGCAATTACAGACCATCCACTCAGACGTTAGACCTGTCCATTACTTTTTTGTGTTATTGTTTATGATACTACTACTGTGTGATGGTATGACATAGGTTGTACATGTGTTATGATGTCACGCTGCTATACCCTAGATTTCACAAAGAACTTCCACTGGATGAAATCCCCACAGAAACCCCAAATCTTGTTTGCCTTGGATTGTCCACCGCCTGTCTAATTTATATGGTCTCAAGCTGTGATGGGCTTTATTTGTAGCATGTTTTGAGATCCACAAAGCCAGCTGTACAAACAAGCCTACATAAAACACCAACTGCACTCATATACTTGCTGAAGGACACAGGAATGTGCCTTATAATCCTGAAAAAATAGCAATGTTTCAGAGATCTAGATGTATTAGTAAATCTGCAGTTTAAATAAATGGCTAAAGTTTTTTTTAGCATGAAACAGTACAGTGAATACTGAAGCTTTATTAGCACAGTCTAGCTATTTCAACCATATTAGTTTAGATGTATTTAATTGTCATTTCTCTAAGCAGAATAACTGGTGCTCAAGAATCTACAGGTATGCATTATGCTCTGTGAAACAGGACAATGACCGGATTAGATGTTTTATTTCCTTTTATAATTTGTTATAATTTAAAATAATAAAAAAGATCACGCACTTTAAATTGTATTCGCTCTGATTGATTAGAAAAACGTTTTGAATTTTCACTGCTCCTTATTGGCGAATATGAGATACGACTTTGATCCTACCAAAAACCAAACAGTCCTGGCAATTGGAAACATGGTGCAATAACAGGCATGTAGGAGGCACCATTATTAAGAGTGACCTATGGAAGTGTTGTGTATTCTCCTTAGCAGATCTTCCCCCATGCTAAACAAGATAAACCGCCTTCATTGTCAAACACCTGTGGACAGTACAGCTAAGTTCTCTTCACATATTGCAGCTAACCAGCTTAGGGTCAAGGAGCAGGGTCGGTGAGGTTTAAGAGAGGTTAAGGGCCTTGTTCAAGGGTCTACAAATGGCAGATTGGTGGAGCCATTGTTTGAACCCCCAACCTTTCAAGCCATAGACCACAGCTGTAACCATTGAGCCACTACTGCCCCTAACAAAAATAGCCTACAGTCCAAGAATAAAACTTAGCAGGTATTGTAGGCATGGGTTAAACTGGACTAAATTAATAAATAAGACTAAAATAAATAAAATAAAACTAATAGCAATAAATGAGACACCATATTTGAACTTAAATGAACATTTATTTAAGCTATAAATTCACTGTCTCTGTTTGCACTCTGTCTTTTTTATAAATAAAACAATAAAAGTTTTATTGCTTTCAACTACAGCATTTATTATCAGATAACAGTAGCATATTCTTTCTGTAGAAAAAGAAAATGTGTAAATACAAAAAATAAACAATAGTTTAAAAATAAAAATAAACAAGAGTAGTGCACATGATATCAGCATGTGTTTGTTTTTAATCCCAGTTCCAGTTAAAAGCAGTAAGTTGTAATGCTGGAAACAAAGTTTTCATCTTCTAATAAATGGCCTCACCCTCACTGAATCTCAACATCTCTTTGTTTTTAGTCACTCAGTAGTCCCAGTTTATAAGCTGCAAGTTCCAATGCAGGAAGACAAAGTTGGTGCTGGTAAGTTTATGGTCTTCATGAACATGTTGATTTCATTTGGGATTACATATCACTCACCACCTTCTATTTGCCACTTCAACCCCTGACTGTAGGTTAAAATGAAACACAAAACAAAGTAAAGCAAGGTAAAACCCTTTAGAGAAATTTGCTGGGCTCATTTTAAGCACGACACATCTACAATGATGACAACATGCAAGGCCAAAACCTCTGCTTCTCTCTCTACCATTGTTATCTTTAGGGGTTTGACTGGCAGGGCAGGTGGAAGAGCAGTGTACAGTATGGAGAGTTTAACAGGCTTACTACCAACCACTGAGAATAAAGAATCTGCTACGGCTATTCTCCAGCCCAAGCTATCATTCCAGCTTACAAAGCTTGATTCCAGACAGTTGTGACATTAATTCATGCCCTGCACCTCCCAGCATGGGGCGTCTAAAAGGTCCCAGGGTTCAAGACAGAATTGATTACAACAGTGCTGTGCAAATAGAGCAGAAGCTCCATACAAAAGGATATTCAACAGTGTCTATATCAATCTGTGGTTCTTTCATCTATTTCTACTTCATTTCCTTTAGAGAGTCTATATAAGTTTTGTTTATTTACAAACTGCCATGGAGCGAAACGGATTTCATCCTACATCACAGGGATTGTTCACATCGGTCGCATGCTTGCAAAAGCAAAAGAAAAACATGTGAAGGCTGGAAAATTACAGCGCTTCTCCATCCCTTTCAAATTATGTAACTACATAAGAGGAGAGTTCCAAACATAAACTTCTTTTTTGCCTGAGATGCCAGAGACTCCTTGGGAGAACTGGAGCTCTTGGGCAGCAGAGTCAAGGGCAAAAGTACCATTCCCTAAGACCACCCAGAATTTACACATGCTCATGCTCCTACGCACAACAAGCATACGCAATATGCAAGACAGAATATGAAGTTTAATGATGGGTGTGATACCACGAGAAAGTAGACTTCAATAAGGATTCCAAAAACTTAGGAATATACTCTATATAGCCAAAAGTTTGTGGACATAGAAATCATCATCCAAAAACATGGGCATTTGTACGATGTTTGTGCTCCATTGCTGCTACAACGGTCTTTGTTCTTCTGAGAAGGCTTTCCACTTGTTTTTGAAACATGACTGTGAGGCCAGATGTTGGACAATAAGCCCTGGCTCACAGCTGGCATTCCAGTTCATCTCAAAGGTGCTCACTGTAATTAAGGTCATGGTTTGTGCAAGCCGGACAAGTTCTCTATTGACATATAAGTTCTCCATTTCTATATGTGCTTTGTTTTAGGATGCCAGGGAAGAATGTTGGTGAATTGATTTGTTGAAGCTTGAAATCTATGAAGTACCATGTTAACAGTGAGTGCTTTTGCTTGCACTTAATAATCCGATAACTGCAGAAAATCAGAGTTCGTCAGTAATCCGATCATACAAGTATAACACTGATGATTGGACCCAAAAATTTCAAACTTGGATTCGTCACTCCATAATATTCTTTTCCACTGATCCTCATTCCAATCTCGGTGAGGTTTAGCATCTCTTAGCCTTTTCACCCTGTTCCACTTCTGAAAAAGTGCTTTCTTGGCTGCCACCCTTCCTAAAAGACCATTCCTGATCAAGCTTCTTTGGAATGTAAAAGGGTCAACTTGGCATCCTGATGGAGGTGCCACGTGCTCCTATTCCTCAAGTGTAAGGGGAGGGCACACTAAATACTTGCCACTGTAGCCTATAGAAGCTGTAGAGCCCATATCATTTTGCCTCTTACAACCCAGCCCTCTCTCAGAGTGACCCCAGGAGTGAAAAAGCACAGAAAGTTTCTGGAAGTAAATAGTAGTTACTGGTGCTTCCTGTGCTGTAACATTCTTTAATTCATCCCCTGAGAGAGAGAGGGAACGGAACAGTATGATCTGTACAGGCTCAGCATATGAGCGTGGTGTACTCAATCACGTTTCTCCTCCTGTTCATCTATCTTCATCACCTACTCCCTATTACATGCTAATCCTTTTGGGATTTAGCTGATGAATGGGTCAAACACCATTTGAATGTCTAAAAACTAATGAAATGGCTGACATTAGAGCCCAATGATGTTTATATACCATTATAAGGTCTTGTGAACTCTCAGCTCACAGTCTAGAATAGTTGTCTTAAAGTGTTATGCTTGAAGTACAAACAGAGGTGGATCAACGGTAAAGGATCTGGACTACTAATTAGAAGGCTGTGTATCCAAAGATTGGTTCTACCAAGCTGCCTTGTACAGCAGTACTGACTGGCTCTAAATCCATCATGTTGACAAACCCCACCAATCTGCTTATCTGTATTTTAAATATAACATCATATACTTGAAGGCACTCAGCTAACGAAGCGGTCTAATATGCTATCCTACCACTGCGGTGACCAGGTCCTGGCAGTGATTTCCGTCCAGGTGTTACATGCAGACAAAACTGGCTGTGTCTGAGGGAGAGAAGATGCTTGGGGATCATACCCTGATGCTGCAACAGTGTCTCCTACTGGCATCCCTTTCATGGTTCACTTGTACCTGCACTTTGTGTTCTCCAGTGCCCAAATGAGAAAAAGATGGGATAAAACATGTAAGAAAATAATAATAATAATAATAATAATAATAATAATAATAATAATAACAATTATTATTATTATTATCATTGTTATCATTATTATCATATACCCTGTTATTATATTATAGGAATCGTATAATAATAATAATAATAATAATAATAATAATAATAATAATAATAACAATAATAATAA